>JBBYHL010330615.1:0-22989 GCA_038381835.1 Adansonia madagascariensis
AGAAAATGTATGAACATACATAAGACATGTTAAGGTGACCATTTAAATATGAGATTGATATGTGAATATGGAAGGAACATGGCAAAAGGTGCATGAACAGAGGCTGTGCAATGGTAAAAATGAAGTATGGTGAGTTTATATATCCAAACAGCATCAAGGTGTCAAGAGGGTCATCAAGATCCTAAGACTACCACAACCAAGGCAACGATGATGCATGAGAGTTTTAGGAGGGTCATAGCATCATGAAGGGCTCATAAAATGAAATTGATGATCAAAACAGAAAATGTATGGAACAAGGTAGAAAACATACCAGTAAAAGCTTAAACTTTCCTCCCTTTTTTTTAAGTAGTGACTTTAAGCTCAGTTCCTTCCCTCTTTTTGCTATTATTTAGCAAGAAAAGATCAAAGGAAGAAGCTTTCTGGTAATATGTTTGCTGGTGAGGTGTTTTGAGGATGAAAGTATGTGAAAGATTGAGTTTTTGAAGGTGTTTTGGTGGTGGTCTTAGGGAGCTACGGGAATGGAGGTTGGTTAAGGGTGAAAGGCAATGGAATAATGTTTTTGGTGAACTTTTGGAACTGAAGTTGCTGGAGGATTTTTAGGGATGGATGAAGCTTTTTGAGATAGTTAAAGAGCTTTTTTTGAAAATGGCAAAAGGTCTCTTTTTCTTTTAGATAGCTGAGAGTCCCCTATTCAATGCTCAGTCCCTACTTTTAGAAGACAATGCAAGGGTATTTTTGATATTTCCCTCTTGCACTTGGGGACATCTTTAGCTACCATGTTCAGCTGACTCTTTTCCCATTGGTTCTGCCATGCTAAGCAAGGAGGCAAAAAGGCTGTGATAGCCTACAACTGGAGATATGCCTACCATACCCTCTTACAACTATATATCTTATGAAAGTGACCTTTGTCATTGATTGTTTGGGCTTCAAAATTTTGTTTGAATCGTTCATGAGCCCATAGTTGAGGTTTGCAATGATTTATGATAGTTTCGTGGTGCAAAAACATGTTTAAACCAGGTTTATAAAGGCTAAAAAGTGGCTCAAACTGGGCAAAAATACCTTGGTCTATCGATACAAAGCATGCTGTATCGATACACAAGGTACTTTTTTCTCATGAATATCAATACTAAAAGCAAAAATGTTTCTAGTCTCCAGCCTTAGAGGCCTGTATCGATACTCCATGGATTTGTATCGATACTCATGCTTGTGTATCGATACATTTTGCCAAAAATTATAACTTTAGCCACTGCTAAGGTTTGTATCGATACAAACATGCCAGGTATTGATACCAAATCTTAGGTATTGATACCAAACCTTCTTGTATAGATACTAGATGTGAAAATTCAAGTTTTTGGCGATGTAAAGCCTCGTATCAATACTTGTAGACCAATATAACTTGCACGTACTTGTGGCTTCTCGATTTTCCTCAATTTGGTCACAAACAGTGGGAAATTGATCTGTGTAGTCATCTGATTGACTCCGGTGGCACCATGAAAAGTGGCATTTGATACCTCATTTTATATTTTCCTTTAATATGGCCCATAGGCTTTTTAGATCTTCCCAAAATAATTTTTCGCTTAGCGTCATGTCGCCTAATAATGCTCGGCGACATGGCACCCAACAATCATCTCCCAATTTTTGTTTTAATTTTCAATTCTATCATCCTTTAATTGAGTCTTAGGGTGCCAAAAGTGGGTTGGACAAAATGAGGTGTCTACAATATTTATTACTAATATTAAAAAAATTAAAAAATGTAAATAAAATAAAATTATAGAAATTTTTAACTTTAAAAATACAAAAAAAATAATTTCTTACATGTAAAATATATTTAATTAAAAGTAAAAATAATTTGGAAAAAATTATACTTTATTTTTCTGAAAAAAATGTTTTACATAAATATATTACAGCTTAGTAATATTTATATATAATTTTATAATGTTTGCATATAATTAAGTAATGTTTGTACATAAAAAATTACACAGAAATACTACTTTCAAAGATTTTTTACTTAAATGCATTACCTATAATATTTGTTACATACAAACATTATCTTCACTCTAATGTTATCTGCAATTTCTATAATCTTTCGTTGGAATTATTACCAACTAATATAAAAAATCTAAATTTTTTTATAAAATTAATTTTTTATGAATTATATTTATTACTAATATTAAAAATATGTAAAGAAAATAAAAATATAGATTTTTTAACTTAAAAAATTACAAAAAAATTAATTTCTTACATATGAAATATATTTAATAAAAAATAGAAATAATTTGAAAAAAATATATTTTATTTTTAAAAGAATATTTTATATAAATATATTACAGTTTTAGTAATGTTTGTATGTAATTTGATAATTTTTGCATGCAATCAAGTAATGTTTATTTGTAAAAAATTAATGCAAATATTACCTTCAAAGATTTTTTACTCAAATACATTATACGTAATGCATGTTGCATACATATATTACTTTTACTCTAATATTATGTGTAATTACTACAATCTTAGTTGTAATTTTTACTAACTAATAAAAAATCTAAATTGTACCATAAAATTAATTTTTTTATTAATATATTATATTAATTACTAATATCAAAAAATGTGTAAATAAAATAAAAATATAGAATTTTTTAACTTAAAAATTACAAAAAATTAATTTCTTACATACCAAATATAAAAAAAATAAAAAATAATTCAAAAAATATATACTTTATTTTTCTTAAAAGAATGTTTTACATAAATACATTATCGTTTTGGTAATGCTTATATATAATCTGAAAATATTTGTATGTAATCTAGTAATGTTTGTATGTAAAAAGTTATATACAAATGTTGCTTTCAAAGATTCTTTATAGAAATACCTATAACACATATTACATAGAAATATTACCTCGACTTTAATGATTTATGTAAATTATAATGTATATGTGTAATTATAATAAAAATATGTAATACATATTTTTATTACATATGACAATAAACATACGTAATAGATAACATAATTATGTAATTTTAGTATTTTATGTAATTTTACTTTGTATCACGTATTGGTAATATATCTGTGTAATTTACAAAACTTTTATGTGAATATAATAAATTTATATTTTAAATTTTTTTATCTTTTATCATAATTTATGTAACATATAATGTATATGTGTAATTCTAAGATATTATGTAATACTTATTTTTATTACCTATAATAATAAACTTATGTAATTAGATAATATAATTTATGTAATTATAATATTTTATATAATATTACTTTCTATTACATATTAGTAATATATTTTTGCAACTTATAAAATTTTATGTAAATATAATAAATTTATATATTACAACTTTTATTATATTTTATCATTTATGTAAATAAATAATATATATGTCTAATTGTAATAAAAATTTATAATATTGACTTATATTACCAATCCTAATAATTTATGTAATTATAATATTTATTTATAATTTTAATTTTTTTCAATTATGAAGATTTAACTTGTGATATATTTATGTAATTATAATAACTTTATGTATTATTACATAATAAAATATGTAAAAAAATTTAATGCAACAACCGGTATAACCGGTTGCTAACGAAAAGCTTACTGAAAGCTTTCCCTAAAAATGTACAGCCAAATTCCCTAAAAAAATTGCCAGCGCTACAAACAATCATTTTCTTTTTCCTATTTGACTCAAAGATTCCACTTTTATCCTTGCTTATTAAAAATAGCCAAAGTAACTAATCCTTTTGTTAAAGAAAATGTATGCAAATTTAAAATTAATTTATTTTAGGATTATTTATTTATGTAGTTTATTATTATTATTATTATTATTATTATTATTTCACATACTAACTATTTGAGTAAAATTTTTCTTTTAATTTATTTTTTAAATAAATAATTTATTTAAATCTTTTAATTCACTACAAAATAGGAGACTTTTATGAATGAGACAAGGGGATGATAAAAAAACGTTCTCTCTTTATTAATTTAGCTATATTAAGGACCAACGTCGACCCTCATTTAATAGTATTGAGGACGAATATTATCTCAGAGATATGGTTTTAAAGGATGACTGGTAGGGATGATTTTTCATTCTTAGAACTTTTAAAGATGTAAAAGCTGATTTTTCATCTTTTAGAGAGAATTTTTTATTGTCCTTAATTTCTTTGAATTTTGTAGTTATTTTTTTAAAATAAATAATATATTAAAATCTTTTAATTTATTTTTTAGAATAAATAATTGTTGTATATGAGGGTTGGACTACTGCAATCAAAGAAGAACAATAATGGAGGAGAAGAAGAAATAAAAGTTAACCCCATAGTAATAACAAAGAATGTGCTAAACTATTAGCAAGAGTAAAAACTGTGACGGTTAAGAAATTGCAACCTTCCAAATAGGAATTGGCCAATCCATGAGTATACCATGAAGTTACAAAGGTTGTACCTGTAAACTAACCCCCTAAAGCAAAATAGGCACAAGGAAAGAGCAATAGGCCGGACCAACCTACAAAACGAAACGGTCCTTACATAACCAGTTATCCATAATGTCAAATAAATCATTTTCATCTTTGGTAAATTTACCAAGGGCTATAGTCATAACAATCCTCCTACTCAACTAATTATTTCCAGGAAGCTTTCTTTAAGGTAATAGTTTCCCTATTACGGTGCAATGGTCTCTTTGGAAATATCATCCTGGAGATACAATGCCTACTCGAAGAAAAATGTAATTGCATTTCAAGTTATTCTTGAACACACATGAACCATGAAGCCATGAAAAAAGTGAAAAAAGAGAAATGATTCTTGAAAAGAATTAGATATAAAATTGTTAGTGTCTATAAAATGAATGTTAGATGAATTATTTATAAGCTCTAATAGATGTTTGAAACACCTTTTCACGATCAAATATATCTTTGATAAAGACTCATTACTTTTAGAATGAAAGAGTATGTCCAACGAATAGATTTTTTTTGAATTTTTAGATAAAGATTCAAATCCTTGATTAGGGATTCTAATCTTTTAGGTCAAAATTATACAAAATCATAAGATCCTTCAAAGTATTTAAACATTTTCCTTAAGGATTATGATCTTTTAGGCAAATTGTAACAAATTATAATTTTAACTTACCATTCAATTGCTTTTTAAAAAGTTTGAATGCTTTTGCTTATCATATTCCAAAGGCTTATAAATTACTTTCCAACTTTATTTTCCAACACAAATGCAAACTATATGCATTCAAACCTTTGTAAATAATTTAAGACACCTTATCGAAGAAATTCTTTTTGGTGATATATACAACAATATTTTATTAGAATATGATTTTTTTACGTAAAAATATAGGCTATTTTCTTTTTAAGTAAAAAATTGATAGTTTTTTTAAATGAAAAATAGCATTATTTTTTAAAAATGGATAGTTAATTATTATTTTAAGTAAAAAGTGCAATAATTGAACTTTTTGAAATGCTTGGGTCATGTCTACTTAGAAAATGCTTTTAGCTCACGTTAACAGGACTTTCTTGATCTTAACACTATTAGTGATTTGATTTTGAATTGTAATTTGATTTTTAACATGATTTCATTATTTTGAGATCAACCTTTGGAATGATTCGACCTTTTCTGATCATGAACTTGGATTGCAAATGAAGCTCACGCTTTCTCTATTGAAGGTTGACATTGATTCGATGCATTTTACAGGATCAAATCCTTGTAAAGGAAGCTTTAAGCAAGTTGTCAATGGAAACTCACCATCTATTATCTTTGGTTTTGGTTAGCAAAGATCAAATGAAGTTCTAGAGGATTTTGGGAGGAAAGTAATAAGAATAGAGTAAGTTACAACTAACTCTACTGATATAGTAACCACTAATTAAAGGAAACTATTTAGTACCATTTAGAACTGATCATTGTAGTTTTTTCCCTCGATGAAGAGTGATGGCAAAGTCACTATGAAGCCACCTTAAGAAGGAAGGTGAGCTTCAATGAAAGAATTCATTTGGTGCAATGTTAATTGACTGGCCTCCTAACTTTAATCTGTTCTATAAATTGATTAATTTACTTTAGAGGTCAGATACAAATCAATCTAGCTTTAAAAATCTCTATGTTCTATAATTCTTTCAAGCAAAAATTAAAGATTGGGTACTTAAACACGGGCCTTGACATATTTAGAATAGCCTAATTATTCTAATGAAGTAGGAACATTGGATGGAATCACTAGAGTTTCAAATGAACAAACTTTTCATCTGGGTTTACTTGGGGAATGGTCCACTTAAGTTGTAATCTTCGAAGAGACTAAGCTACATCTTAAGTGCCATCAGAATCTTTTTCTGCATGGACTTTATCACTATAAAAGAAAACAAAAACCTAAGACTTGCCTATGCAAAAGTTTGTATGAAGGTTGAAGCTACAATGAAATTACTTGAAAAACATTAAAGTGGAGCTTAGGAATGGCTCCATCATTGTTTTTCTTACGGAGGTACCTTAGATCCTTCCAAAGTTTTTTCGCATTGGCATTTTTTGTCATGCAGAGAGAAACTATCCAAAAAAGCCATTGAAATTCAATGCTACTACATAAGTATGGATTCTAAAGCCTAATTAGGAGACTACCACTATAAAGCCTAGACTTTTTTTTTCAAAAGGTGAATCTATCAACTTGACAACCATTAATAATTAATCCTAATGTGAGTGGATCTAGTTAAGCATATGTAGAAATAGTACTTTAAGATTCATTACGTGTCTAAGGCCTTTTGTTTTTCTTGGCGTCTATTTTTTTTTGTACAAATCCTTTTGGCTTTTAAAAACTAGCTTGAGAAGTTCAAGAGTCTAAAATGAATTTTTAGATCCTTAGATTTATTAACATCAAATTCATAAAACAAGAATAAATTCTTTTTAGCAATTAGATTAGGCATGAAGAAAAACATATGAAAAGTGTTTTGCTTGTTTGTATTATTTCTCTAGGAATTATTTTTACTGTAATTCAAAATATGTATATTATGAACTATTTGTTACCACTTTTTTCTTCAATCTAAATTGGAAGGTTGCATTTGTATCCTTACTGTTAGATTAAACTCTCATCGAATTAGTTTTGTTTTCTAAATTCAATTTGATTAGATCTTCTTGATCCATTCTTAAGACCACCAAGCCCTCTCGGATGAGTTGTAAAATATAAGCTTTCAATGTTCACCTGGGATAAATCTATCATTCATTGAGAAGTGAAAATCTATGACTTGATCCTCCAAAAATGGATGAGATAGGAAAAAATGGCATTTAGAAGTGTTACGCACTTAACATTTAGGTTTCAACATAACAAAGCTTGCACTGTTTTTTCACACTTAGGTGCATAACATGCCACTTGTAATGATTCTACTATGGTTCCAAAAATTTGCAAGTTGATCTTAAGTAATCGTTGTTGTTTATTATATTCTGGAGGAACTAATTTGCTAGGGATTAGGAAATTTCTGCGATTCTTCCTAAATAGCTTGGATTCTCTTTTCTAGAGTCATTTTGAATGTCTTACCTAAACTTTCTTGATTGAATATGATAAGCCTATAAAACAATGAGCTATCACCATTTTTTCATTATAGATTAAGATCTTCTTTGAGCTTAATGCACAAATAAAAAAAATAGCAGCAAATCATGTCTTTTTCTTTCTAGTTGTGGAAAACAAATTTCTTTTTTGTTTCATTCTTATTTTTCCCTTCTCCCCTCTAAAAAAGGCATGTGATCCCATAGACAGATATCACGATTCCTTGTGAAAAAAATATTTGCTAAGATAAAAATAAAAATATCAAATTTTGACCAAGATAACTAAAAGTTCTAATTATTAAAAACCCTAATGAAATAAAAAAAAAAAGATAAAGGCCCAAATTGCTTGTTTTTTGAAACCCAACTATAAATTCTATCCATATAGATTTTGATTGCCGACTCATGCATACTAGATCTAATTACATTTTATTAGATTTGAAAACTTATCGTAAGACTCTGGTGAAAAATCAAGGGTTTTTCTCTGAGGAAAAAACTTCTTAAAACACATCTATAGTTATTCATAACCTTTTAAAACCCTTAGTAACTGAACGAAAATCATCCTCTAACATAGAAGCTTTTGTTTTGTGAATAGGTTTGCAATTCTTGAAGTAAGCGAAGAAAATGAACATGAGGAAATAGATGATCATAACCCTGATAAACCTACTAAGGGAATTAAATGCATCTCTCTTAGGAAACCCAGGGCTATCACTACTAGAGTAGTTGACTTAATGTGGAACTTGAAAAGCCAAAAAAAGAGACCATTAACGAAGGAAAGCCTAAAGTAAAAGCAAGCCCTCTGCCTTAAGATTACTAGGCCTACTCGCTCAATGAACATTCTTGCTTGGAATGTTAGAGGGTTTAACTACCCTCTTAAATAGAAATAAATAGTTCATAGATTAAAGCTCCTTAAAATAGATATAGCTTATCCCATTGAAGCTAGGGTTAAGCTTCTTAAGATACAGGATATTATTAATAACCATTTTGGAAACTTGTAGTTACTTTATAATTACTTCTTTGCAGATATGTTAGAATTTGAATTTTCACCAAAGCTAAAATTTTAGTGGAGTTAATGAAGATGACAGATTAATCCATTACTTGTTTGTATCTTACCCCTCCTAGAAGTTTATTTGATAGCTTCTACAAGAAAAATGATAGGAGTGGACTAACCCAAGGACTAGCTTAGGTCATTGAAGGAGACTTTAACATTGTGGTCCACCCTTCTAAAAGCTCAAACTTTAATGGCTTTCAAATTGCTCCCCTAATATGAAGGAGTTCTAACATTACCCAGGACAGAATGCCTTGGTAGATCATTGTTTAATTAGTCTATTGTTTACATGGTCAAATCATCAAATTGAATACCTTGCTTATAAACTTGACAAAGTTCTTATCAATGATCAATGGCATATGATATTCCTTAATCTCAGGTAGAGTTTATTGCATAAAAAATATCAAAACTTTGTATGGCACTGATCAAAACTGATCTAGTAACTCATTCCCTTCTTAAACCTTTTAAATTCTTTAGCTTTTAGATAGTAAATGCTAGCTTCTTATAAAATGTTAAAAACTCTTAGAATTCTCTAGCAGCAGGTGATCTTATACAGGGTCTACATCTTAAGTTGAAAAAGATTAAGCGTTAATTTAGACAGTTTAATCTCTTTACGTTTGGGGCTATCTTTGAGAGTCAAGGCTAAATGAAAACAATTGAAGAATATACAATTATCTATACTTAATAACTTAGCAGATTCTTATTTAGTTGCCAATCATGTTAGCATTTCCTTAGAACTTTATGAGCTTCTTCAATAGTAAGAAAGTTTCTTAGGTAAAAATCAAGGATACAATGGTTTCAAGAAGGTGATCATAATCAAAACTTCTTGGGCAGTGACAGTTCACCAAAATAAAAAAGCATGAATATGTTTCTTGTATGATGTCAATTAGAACAGACTGAATCTTATTTATAGATATCTTTAGAAAGTAATCTTTTTTTTCGATAACTTACTGGGCATAGTAGATAGTAACATCATTGAATGTCCTTAGGAATTACTAGAGCTTCTCTAAGCCATTATTGATGTTGACACTCTAGAAGCCATGGCAAACCAGTTACTAACAAAAGAATAAAGAACTCCATGTTTAGCCTTAAACATAACAAAAGCCCAAACCCTGACAGTTTCACTACCCGTTTCTTCAAAATGGCTTGGCCTATTATTGGGAAAAATGTTTTTTAGATAGCTTATATTCTTCTTAAAAAAACATTGCACCCAGTTTTTAACTCAACTATTATAGCACTTGTTCCAAAATACCTTAACCTGAAGACAATGAAGGATTATAGACCTATTTCTTGTTGCACAGTTATACAAGTGCCTCAAAAAGGATTTTAGCTAATAAACTCAAACTTTGTCTTCCCTCTATTGTCAGCGAGAATCAGAGTGCTTTTATTTCTAGAGATGCATTATTGATAATGTACTTCTTGCTCGAGAGATGGTCGAAGTGTATGGAAGGTCTACTCTTTCTCCTAGATGCATAATAAAAGTGGAGTTATATAAAGCTTTTCACTCTTTTAGTTGAGACTTTATCTTGGTAGTATTAGATGCTATGTTGGTGTCCAACCAGCTATTTCAGTAGGTGAGAAGTTGCTTGACTTCCTCTATTTTTCAATCTCTATTAATGAAGGTCTTGTGGGATACTTCAGAGGAGCTAAAAAGAGTTAGATAGGGTTACTTTTTTTTTTGGCTTGTAGTGAACATCCTCTCTAAATTCTTGACAATACAATAAGGCTTAAGGTCTTTTTTTTCCACTCTCAATGTAAAAAGATTAATCTTACACATCTTTGCTTTCTTGATGATCTCATTGAAGGGGGATCCCTGTGGAAGGCATTAAACTCTAACTCTAGTCTAGATTCTAAGGCGAAATTTACTCTAATGGCATTCATAAAGACAAATTAAAGTTTATTTATGACACCACTGGTTTCAAGATAAGAACATTGCCTATACATTACTTATCACTCGAAGACTGATAATGAAGGATTGTAAGCCTCTAGTTTAAAAGCTTTTTGCAAGAATTCATGACAGGGATGCCAAATATCTTTCATACATTAGAAAGCTTCAGTTTATACAATCAGTGCTCTTTAATGTCTAAAATTACTGGTGCAGACATTTCTTTCTTTTTAAACAATGTGTTAAGAAGATTTGTAACTCTTCTTTAGCTTTTTATGGAAAGGAAAAGAGAGGCATGCCAAAAGTGCCAAAGTTTGTTAGTAGTATATTTGTCTGCTGAAGTCAGAAGATGGGCTAGGCATCAAATATCCTCTTATGTGGAACCAAGCATGCATCCTCGGGAACTTATGGTTAGTCTTGATGAATGCAAGCTTAGTTTGGATTGCCTAGTTGCAAGCTTATGTTTTAAAAGGTAGAAATGCATCGCACATCCTTATCCCTAGCAATAGAAACTGAAATTGGAAGAAAATTTTGTAACTTAGAATAGTGGTTGTATAAGATTTTTTGAAAAGTTTTTTTTTTACTTTGTCAATCTAAAAAAAACCTCTTAAAACTTCTCCTTCTGCTTAACCAGAAGAAGTTAACTTAAACCCTATTTCACTTGCGTTACCATAAGATTACGTGAAGAAGACATCTTACTTTATTGGTTCCTAACCAAGTGAAGTTAACCGATAACAAATGAATCTATTCCTATTGTACACCTTTGGCATAGAAGCATCCTGGTGATCACAAAAGATTCGGTTATAACATAAACTTCATCGATAATTAAATGAAAATTGAGATTAAGATAATTTATGGCTAGATGGTACCAATTTAGGCATCGTATGGGTGCTCATTGTAACCCATACATAACTGACTTTCCAACATTTTTTAAATGAATTCTGGTGCACATAGTTCATAAAATAAGTATTTCAAGTTTCATAACTTAGAATCACTGGTTTTAGTAGGTGTCTTTTCATGCCTAGCCTAAAAAGATCTATGGCAACTCTAAGTTTTGGCTACTTTGAAGTGGTCATCCAAGACCAATTAGATAAGTGATTCATCCAACTGTCTCCCTTTTTTACTTTCACCTCATTACACCAGCTCCAAATCTTGATCAAGGGATATCCTAAAGGCCTTGCCCTTATAAGTCAAGCATATTATCTGATCAATTAGGGGCACATTGTGATAGCTTAATGACTTCATTATTTTAAAGAGTCAGGTCGACAACTAGCTAAATTTTATCTAGTTATCGGCTTCCCTTGATTTTTTAGTTGTAATCCTCTTTTTTCATCTACTTTGTGCATAACATTTATTTGTCATTATTTTATGTATACTTTTTTGTCTCATGATTGCTAGGGTTTTCATGTTCCCAAAAAATAAAAACAACAATTCTTTTGTAATGGTGGAAAGAAGTAAAACAAAAGATGTTGGATTGTTTCCTTGACATACACCGTGCACTAGCATTTGCATTAGACTCTCGATCATAATTTTCTTAGAAAGAGATTAGCACCGTTGTTAGGTGGAAGTTAGCTAATTGTCCTCCATGGTATCTTTTCTTAACCCATGGGCTAGGAACATCTTCTAAGGTGTAAAGTATATGCTCTGGTGGTATTCTTTTTATCTGTATGGGCATAAGGAAATACATCTACTTCAGTCAACCTAGTATGCCAAGCCTATGATGGGCCTAGGATTGAGGTGCCTTCTCTGTCCTTATCAAACAGAGGAATGATTTAAGAACCAATTTAGAGTCCACCTAACCCTATATAGTTAGCCATAAGAGCCAAACCATGTTAAGCCATGCCAAAATGTTGCTAGATTGACCTGGAGAATAAGACACTTGCAAAAACACTTTTTACCTTTTACTCTTCTTTATCATTCATTATTACATTAGGCAATGATGAATGGACATTGTTGCCAATGCCTAAATGTCTTTGCCCTAGTTAATGCCATCTGTTGCAATGATATTATTAAGACATGCCATTATCTATCCGACTGATGGCTTATGCCTATTTTTCTGTCCTTAAGAGATAACATTCAAATGTTATTACACAACCTTCTATTTGAAGCCCAGTATCGCCTTTCAAGTAATAAGACCTATCTAAGTTAGTTGTTATACTATTTGACTAGTTGTTTAATGCTTGTTGATCATTAGACAATGGCAAGTGAAAATTATCACCCATATCCTTAGTGATGTCTTAAGAGGCATCATGGTATCTTGCTATAAGCAAAACATAAGTCATTATGCTATCCGATGGATGGCTTGACAATATTGTAATTGGATATTACCGAGAGAATCGCCATTGTCTTGAGAGATGATTTTGATCTAAAAAGAATCTAAAAAAGAAAACTCTAATCGAATATGTCGTTATGTTGTCTGCATGAGTCTAGTTTTTGACAGGCAAAATGACCAATAATCGCGGTTTCTTTATGCTTGCCCTGAGGCATAATCATGCTATCAAGCATTTTCGTTCTGTCATTATTTTCTGTTTTGATGCATGACTAACTTAGTGCTTTTTACTTCATCTATCCCGCATAGATAATGTCATCTCATATAATTTTGAGATAGTTAGTTCCAGAGGTAGTGTCCATAGACAAGTATTTTACCATGGCACAAGTATTGGAGGAAGGTTTTAAAGATTTTAAGATTGTCAAGAGCAAAGATAGAATAAGCATAGACTTCAACCCAAATATGTCTCAAAGATCCTAGAGCATGCTAAAATGGTTTTGAGGCAATTTAAGCGTTAAGATCTAAGAGATATATGGGATAGCGGGGGACTGATTGCTATAGTAACCCAAGTCTGAGTTGAAATCAAACTATGATGGGCTGCCATACAGTTTTGGAGTCTACATACAAGTGTTTCACTTTCAATGGACAAGATTTAGTCCCTACGGTTGAAGTATTTATGGCCTTGCTCAATGTTCAAAAAGTCTAATTTGACAAAATTTATTCTAAGTCAACAAAACTTATACCTTTCAATAAAAGTTATCTAGTATGCTTAGAGTCAGAGTAAGTTTTTGTAGAATTGCATGTAGTCAAACAAAGAAATTATATGTATCATTTAAGATAGTTTGAAGTTTGCCATGAGCACTCAGTCAGACAAAATGAAGATTAATGATGCTTTTGCACTAGTAATTTATAGCTTAGTGATTTTTTCGAGAGCTTTGGGACATATAGAGGTTGCCGAAGTGGATATTTGCTTAAGGGTTGCAACATAAATCATGCTCTTACCATGTTAGCAGAGGCTATCTAGTCTTTAAATTTAAAAAAAATGGTAAAATACGCTCATTGGATATTCATCACTTTTGTATGTGTGGCTCCTCAGTCATTTTTAGGGTAGGAAACTATTATAGCCTTTTATGTTGAATTTTAGTCCCCCTGTCAAGTTCTTAGAAAAAGAGTGGCCATAAGATACCACCAAAGATTAGTGGATTGCGAAGTTCTAAAACTTAAGTGCTGAGGATGTTACTTGGACAGTTCCATGGATCATTTCAAGCTTGGTTACGTACAAATGCAAATTGTATCGATAGGTACCGCTTAATGGATTATGGAGAAGCCTTGGCTATGTCTTATTATAGCTTTATGGTAGTTTGTTCCTATCATTCATGGGCTTCGAACATTGGATTTCAAGTGCAAAAAGGATAGCCACACAAATAAGGTCTAAAAAATCTTTAATGTATGGCAAAAAAATCTATCATATCATATTAAAAAAAGGAGAAAACAGTAACTCCGACCTACGAGAATTGGATAGCTAGGTGAGTTAATGACAATCTACCGTTGCCTACTACCAGAGTTTCTCACATGCCTGTAGATGATCCTCTATTTGAATAAAAATACTAAAGCCAGAATTTGCACAAGTGAGAGCCGCTTTCACTAAAGAAATCTATCAGTTGCAAGAAGAGAAGAGCTAATGGAAACATAAGTGTTAGGTTCAAGAAGGGCTGATACATTACCTTGATAAGATAAAGAATGCCATCAATGAAAACTTTTAGGACTTGAAAAAAGATTACATGGCACTTTAAAAGGTAAAAAAGTACTGAGGAGACGAGAAATCCCTAGCCAAATGAAAGGTGTTTTCACCAATAACCTACAAACATGGAAAGCCTAAGCAGAGACTGCTATAGAAAAACTCACTAAAGCTCATGCTAGTGCATTGGTTTATCATAAAAGAAGCAAAAGTCTAGTAGCTTAGGTACAAGTTCTTTAAAAAGCAAAGGTTGAAGATGAAGCTTTGATGGCAAAGGTTTAAGAATTGGAGCATGCATTTTAAGTCCAGCAAGACTAGGTTAAGAGATTATCGAGGTCCTCTGAAGAATTATGCCAGAATAAGCCTGAGTCGATCAAGCTCGACTAAAGCATAGGATGCATCTCCAAAGTCTCATTTAGTAGATTCATGTAGATGACATTGTTGAATTGTCTAGATCTTTGAGGCAAGACTATCTCTATAGGAGATAGTGGATAATAACTATGGAACTTCTTGGAACTTATAATCAATGTAATCACTTACGATATTTTTATATTTGATTACTTTCAAACTTGATGGCTCATAATTAATGCTTTGCTCGAATCAAAGATACTTTTTCTAAAGATGTTATGAAAATCCAACTGTATCTTGCATTTGCTTACATAATTTAATTTGTTTCATCATGTTTTTGCATTCACATAACATTCTTATTTGTGCATGGTTACATCTTCATTCATGCATACATCATAATCATCATATCATAATAAATCAAATATGGCATCACTCTAAAGTGCAAAAGTCCTCAAAACATGAAACCAAATATCCAACACTGGTATAACACCCATTTATGTCATAAGGTAATGGAAAATGATCACAAGGCTCGTATCAAAAGGCTTGAGGTTATGCATCAAAAGGCTCAGAAGTAAATGCTTCGTAGAACCGATGAATTACAAAATCAAGTTGTTGAATTGACAATGCTATTGGCTAATGCTCTAAAAGATAAATGGCAGGCAAGTGTTGCTGATAAGGGCAAAGAACCAGCTAAACTTAAGGCTAATTTGAATAGTACTGAGACCTCTAATACTCCTAAAGGGGCAATCCTAAAAACAATCGCTTCCAACAGCATCAATCCTGCTTTTCTGCCATACATCTATATAAACCTAGTAACTACACCATATTTAGTTTGGAGATATCATGGTGCGAATGTGGCATTATCACCAGTGAATCCTTTAGTCCTAGTTCTTAACGAACAAGTAAAGCAAAAAAGAGTAGTAGGTTTAAATCTGTAGAGGCAACGTAAAATGAAACCAAGTTCAAGTTATTAGAGAAGTGCTTCTAGCCTGTAGAGAAAAATGACAAGTTTGGAATCATGGATGCCAAATCCCAGGGTTTAGTTTCAAATCTTGTCATCCTGCCTAAATTTAAAATGCCAGATTTAGAAAAATAAAACAAGACCACAAATCTTACCATGTATATTTGTATATATTGCTGAAAGATAGCTAGATACAAAGATAATGAGAAACAACTAATACATTGCTTCCAAAATAGCTTAACTAAAGTAGTTGCCCACTGGTATATGAAGCTTAACCCTATAGAATTCAATCATGGATTGATCCGGCTTGCGCCTTCCTTGATCAGTACAAGCATGCATTAGGCTTTAAATTATCTCTCTCTATTAAACATGGAAAAGAAAGACATTGAAAGCTTTAGGTAATATGCTTAAAGATGGTGGGAAGAGACTGCCCAGGTTTATTAACCAAAAAAGAGATGATAGTCATGTTTGTAAGTACCCTGGAAGGGCTTTATTATGA
Organism: Adansonia madagascariensis; assembly: GCA_038381835.1. Classification (NCBI taxonomy): domain Eukaryota; kingdom Viridiplantae; phylum Streptophyta; class Magnoliopsida; order Malvales; family Malvaceae; genus Adansonia; species Adansonia madagascariensis. The sequence goes on from JBBYHL010330615.1 coordinate 16,262, forward strand.
AAAGTTAGTAGGGAATGCCATGAAAAACTTTACTGATATGGTGATATCAGATAAAATGATCGACACCACCATAAAAACTACCAAGATGTCTAAAAGAAAATCCTCTATCTTGACTAAGAAGTCTATTTCCAAGAACAAAAACAAAAATATAAATACCATAAGTAGTAAGAGTTCTGCTAAATTCACTTAGAACTTATGTTCGATGCCAAGCATGTACTTCCCTAGCATGGCCTATTTGGGATTCAACCCATACTCGCCAGTGCCATAACCGATATATTCCATTAGATTTAACCCAACAATGAACCTCTCACCCAAACTCGTCTAAAATACCACTTAGAATGCTTAACCTCCTAAAAAAGCAACATTAGAGTGCCTAATAACCAATGAGCACCTCGGAGAGGGAACATTTTAAACCACTTCCATACTCTTACAAGGAGATTTATGTTGCTTACTAGCAGGCCAATTAGTAGTTCTAGTGTTTGTAATCCCTAGGTCATTTCCTTACCCTAAATGGTATGATGAGAATGCTTATTATGAATATCATGCCAGAGCGTAAGGCTATAGCATAAAAAATTTTACCTATTTTAACAGGAAATTTCAAAGCCTATTAAAGAAGGGTGTGATTAAAGTCAAGCAAGGGGCCAGACCTAATGTCGAGGCTAATCCATTTGCAAACCATATAAAACCAAGAGTAAATGCCATGATTGATAGAATAAGTTATCCGATCAAGAAAAATGTTAAAGAGGGTAAGATGCTTGAACAAAGTATGAAAAGCTCTTATAAAGGTCAGGTTAGTGTCAGGAAGTTGGTGCCATGATGAAAAAACTACAAAATCTTATTATTGCCACTATGGATAAGGGCACCCTTTACAGCACTGCTTAAAATTCCTAAGATTGGTCTAGAGGATGATAGACTACATGGAAATCAAGTTTTATGAGGAGCGAGACAAAAACATGGCTTTTTCCATTAATGCCATAAAAAAGATGGTAAGAACCCACCTTATAGGATCAAAAGACCACTGATCCTATTTACTAATCAGCTAGGTACTCAAACTCTTATTTAGCCTAAATCCAGATTGCATTTCTTTCATGAGTATGAAAAAAACTGATGAAAGCTTTAGGCAATATGTTTAGAGATGGATAAAAGAACCTGCCTAAATTTGCCCTATGTTGACTTAAAAATAGATAAATGTTAGGTTTGTCGACACTTTATGAACTCCTTATAGTGAAAAAGTACAACGGAATGTCAAGGAGAACTTCACAGATGTAGTCATATGGTGCGAAATTATTGATGATGCCACTAAAAGTAACTTGACCAAAAGGGCTATCTATAAGGATAAAAGAAAAACAATAATTGAGGCTGATCTAGGGTCGAACCTAATTCCCATTGAACTAATTATGAACACAATCAATATCGAAGATGATTGTGAAATCATAAAGAACATAAAAAGGTTAGGATGCTTATGAGCTAGTTTGGCAAATTTTGGTATAAATAGAGATGATCAATGGGATTGAAAGGTGAAAAGGCGAATTAGTTGATTTCTATAACTTATATACTGTTCAAGGTTATATTTTCCAAAGGTGCAAAAAGTTTCATGTGATGGTCAAAAGGATGATGAATGATCATAGAATCGAGTTATACAATAAGAAGTAAGCATCATCAACTCAGTCAACAAAACTATGTTAAGGAAGGTTGCCAATGGTTAAGCTTCGTCTGTCAACAAAACTCTTGTAGGTTTTAAGTTGATCACTAGAAAGGTGCCCAAGCTAGAAAAAGACTTGGAAAACACCTACAAGGTATTGTTAGAGCCCTCAAAGTTGTTCGCAAGATTGACAAAAGAGGTTTAGGGTTCAAGCCTGATGCCCAACAATAGAGAGAAGCAAGAGAGAAGAGAATGGCCTATCCAAAGTTCAAGATTTGAAATATAAATCAATAGTATTTCCACTACTCTGGGAAAGCTTTTACTTCAGAGCAGATGTTAATCCAAATAAAAAAAGAACTATCGGCTCTAGCAATGTAATGGTTATTTTAAGTAAGGCATTGGAAGACTTTTCTATCAATGTAATCAATGAGCTAGGAGCATCAGCAAAGGACTAGGAGACTAGTCTATGCCCTTTAGGATTCATTTTGAGCACTTGGACTAAAACAAGAATTCTTGTTCTATTTAAATCCGATGTAATCCTAAAAGCCAAATTTACATGAGGATATTTTGTATAGGCATGCTTTTATTAAGTATTATTAGTAAAAATGACAAAGCATGATTCATTCCATCTCTTGTGTCCATTTCTATTCTTTATGTCAAGCCTTAGACATTTTTCCTCTACTTTTTTTTTCACCTATATTCTTTTTCTTCATATTTTTAGGTTACCAAATGAAAATGACATGAATGTTCGCACTGAGATTCTAGAAATAGACTTTAAATAATCAATTTTTATTGTTGAGGTACATTGGAGAGGGATTTCGAAAAAAGCCCTATGCTAGCTGATTTGTAAAAGTTAATTGAACAAGAAGAGAAACAGATGCTGCCTTATGAAGAATCCATTAAAATCGTAAATATAAGAACAAAAAAAGGATAAAAAAAGGTCAGGATTGAAACTTCTGGGATGTATTCACTTGGTCCTACCAAGACATGCTTAGGTTGAACAAGGACATAATAGTCCACAAGCTTCCTTTAAAACCTAAGCGCAAACCCATACAATAAAATGCTTCAGAGAATGAAACCAAAGATGCTTCTGAAAAGTAAAGAGAAAGTGAAAGAACAATTTAATGCAACATTTTTTAAAGTAGCTAAGTATCTTAAATGGTTGGCCAACATTATTTTATCCCTAAAAAAGGATGGTAAGGTACAGACGTGTGTAAACTATAAGGACTTAAACTGAGTTATCCCTAAAAACAACTTCCTTTTGCCTCACTTGACACTTTAATAGACAACACCACCAAAAATTTCCTATTTTCCCTCATGGATTTATTTTCAAGCTATAATGAAATTAAAACAGCACTCGAGGACATGGAGAAAACCATCTTCATGACCATATGAGTTATTTTTGCTACGAGGTTATGCTATTTGGACTTGAGATAGCTGAGGTAACTTAACAAAGTGCAATGGTGATACTATTCCATGACCTTATATACAAAGAAATAGACGTTTATGTAGATGATATGATTGCCAAATCCATAAAAAAGAATAAGCATGTTGCCAATCTCTAAAAACTCTTTAAACAACTGTGCAAATACTAGCTCAAACTCAAAACTAGTAAATGCACATTTGGTGTCACTTTTAGCAAGCTATTAGGGTTCATTATAAGCAAGCAAGGGATAAAGGTCAATCCTAATAGAGTCGAGGATATCTAAAACCTTCCACCACCTTGTACCCAAAAAAAAGTAAGGACTTTCTTTGAGAGATTGAACTACATAGCCAGGTTTATATCCTAGTTAACCGACGAGTTTTGATCTAATCTTTTACCTACTTTGGAAATAAAACCCTGCTGAATAGAAAAATGAATGCCAAGAAGCCTTTGACAAAGTTAAGCATTACCTATCAAATTGATCAACACTTATACCACTTATGCCTGGTCAACTTCTAATGTTGCACCTATTAATTTTTGATAAGTCTATGGACTGTGTACTAGGTCAGCATGATAAGTTGAAAAAAAAGAAACAAGCTATCTACTACCTAGCAAGAAGCTCGTAGAGTGTGAAAAAAACTACTTCACAGTCAACAAGTTGCATTATGCCTTAGCTTGGATGGTCGAAGGCTAAGGCAATACATGTTATATCACACCATATGGCTAATTGACAAACTCGATCCTATTAAATGCTTATGCAAGGCCCTTGCTTTGTCAAAAAGGTTAGCCAGGTTGCAAGTCTTGCTTTTCGAGTATGATATCGTTTACGTAAGCTAGAAAACCATCAAAAGTAGTGTGATAACTGAATTCTTGGCAAGCCAAGCCAAAAAAGATTATAAGCCATTGGATTTTAAATCTCCAAACAAGGACCTAATGTGCATATCCAAAGCCAAAAATGCTTCCAATTGAGATAAATCTTGGAAAATGTATTTTGATGGAGCTTCAAATGATTGTAGCTATTCTGATCTCACTAATGGGAAACTAATATCCCTTCATCGCTAGGCTAAATTTTGATTGTACCAGCAACATAGCCAAATATGAGGTGTATGTTATAGGGCTCTAATCTGCCTTTAAAAGAGGCATTAGAGCTTTACAAGTGCATGGGGATTCTGCCTTGCTAATCTATCAACTACGAAAAGAATGGGGACTCAAGATGCAAAGATAGTCCAAAATAGAAAGCTAATATTTAAACTAAAGTAACAATTTGATGTACTTAGCTTTCAACATTTACCTTAAAAAAATACTGCATTTACTATGCCCCAAAAATGCCATAAGTGCCAAATATATGTAGACGAAACCCATGTCTTACCTTCACCTTTACATGCCATGACACTTCATTGCCCTTCTCTATGTGGGGCATGGACATGATTAGACCTATCATTACTAAAGTTTTGAATAAGCATCACTTCATTCTGGTTGCCATTGATTTTTTAATAAATCAGTAGAAGTGGCATTATATGCCAATGTCACTAAGTCTGTTATGAACAAATTTGTTAAACAGGACATCATCTGTCGATATGGGCTCCCTAAACAGATCATCACAGATAATGTACGCAACTTGAACAACTAAATGATGTAAGCTGTGTACTTGCAATTTAAAATCTAGCATCATAACTTATTACCATACTGTCTGAAAATAAGTGAAGTAGTCGAAGTAACCAACAAGAACATCAAGAAAATATTTAAAAGATGGCTAAAACTTATGAAGATTGGCACAATAAGCTACCATTTGCATTGCATGCCTATCGCATAGTAGTTTAAACTTTGATGAGTGCTACTTTATTCTTTCTATGGGATAAAAACCATTTTACCTTTCAAGGTCAAGAGCGCCTCACTCAAGATCTTGATGGAATCATAGCTTAAAAAACCCTAATAGGTTAAGAGTTGATATGAGCAACTTAATCTCATCAACAAGAAAGGGAGCTATCTATCATGGGAAAATGCACCAAAATGTATGATGAGAGCTCATAAGAAGAAAGTCCATCCTTATTAGTTTTGAAAATAAGATTTAGTGCTCAAAAAGACCTAATCCATAAAGATGCTTGAGGAAAATAGACCTCAAATTGGGAATATCATATGTAATAAAGTGAGCCTTTTTTGGTGGTGCTTTGATCTTAACCGACATGGATGGTAACAACTTGCCCAACCTTGTTAACTCAGATTCTGTCAAGAAATATTATGCCTAAGAAGAACATTAGGATGAAAACTAAAAGGTATCTGTAAAAAAAAAACAAATAAAAAACTTCAGATGAAAACTCGAAAAGGCATCAAGAAAAACTAAACTACTTAAGTTTAAAACCCAAAAGGGTGACTTAAGTAACTAAATCCTACCCTGACCTATACCTATCTTATCCTAACCCCACTTCTACCCAATCTTAGAGAAAAATAGTGGCATCTACCTTGACTTAAGGCAATCATCACATAATGTAACAATCCTAGGGTTTTCTTAAAAGTCGACTGACACTAGAATGATAGGTCACCAAAAGCACTTAGTGGAAAATTCATGTCATTAGAATCCAAAGGGACCAATTGCCTAGAAAAACGAATCTTTAACTTTCTTTGTACATCTAAAAATGTTCCATGAATTGTATCACTCTTCCATCTAAAATGAAATATAATTATTTCATCCTCTTTGAATTCTCTTTTCTCATAGTTGTATGCCACATTGCATCACATTTATCATCTAATTGATAATGCTTGATAAATGTACAAAATTTCCTAGTACTACTTTATAAAAGATGAAATTTTGCAAGAAAATTTTTTTATGTCTAAAAGCTAAAAATAGACCTTGGAGTTGCAAGCAGTCTTACTTGCTAGACCTCTCCTATATTGGAAAATGATCAAAGATTTTCACCTCAGCGAACCTCAGCCAAAAGGTAGAGCTATACTATCAACTCTTAACTTTTACCATCAATACTTAAAATTCACATCAGTCAATATGGATTATCAAATGCAGCCCCTTTTAGCCAAACCTAAAAAATAGCTAGCCAAGTTTATTAGCAAATCTTATACGTAATTAAATCCCTAACACAAGCCAATCAAGCTCAAGAACCCTCTTTCGCTAATTACAGACGACTATAGCCTCTAAAAATGACTTTAACCATTCAAAAGCTTATAGACATCGAGAGTGAGTTTAGTAAACCTTTAGAACAAAAAAGACCTAATAGAACTTTAGGACAGGAAGTAGCTCAAAATGTCTCAACCAACTGCAAGATTAGATATCAAGATCATCACACTTGCATTATTCAAGCATGCATTTGCATTCTCGTGCATCATACATGAAACAACTTACAATCTTTCAGGTACGGGCTTCTGCCTTTAAAAGTTCTAAATAAGCTAAAAAAACTTTAGGTACAAATTCTTGTTTTTGAAAACCTTGGAAACCCCAGGTAAGATCCCTAAACTTAATTTATCTCAATCTACAAAGAGTTAGATGCCTATCGAGTCAAGGCCTAATGTAGCTGGCCATGTAGTAAGCCCAGTAAAGTTAGCACAGTCCATAAAGCGCTAGATATCTACCTACCTTAGTCCACAAAGAGCTAGATGCCTATCTACCTCAGTCCACAAAGAGTTGGATGCTTCTCTGTCATAGCCCACAAAGAT
>JBBYHL010331272.1:4736-67715 GCA_038381835.1 Adansonia madagascariensis
TATTTTACTTGACATGATATGAGTGTTAACTTTCATCTTGTACTATAAAAAGTTATAAATTTGATTTTTTACAATAATTCTCATAAATTTGAATCCTCGTATATTTTTATTTTTTTATTTTAGCTCAATTATTGATAATGTTAAATTTCTCTTATTAACTAGTTGATAGAGGCATTCATGTGGTGGGTCGGGCAGTGATCAAAAATTTCTTTATTTACTTTCCCAAGTCTGAGTAAGGCTAAACCTGAGCTAGCTAGAAAGCCAATTTCATTGTTAAAAATAATATTAAAAATTAAAAATATTTTTTATTAATATTTATAATTAAATTTAAATAATAAAATATATTTTAGTATTTAAATAGTATTTCAAGTCAGTTCGAGCCAACCTTAAAGAGGAATACTCATACCCAAGTATTAAGCTAGGTCGGGTAGGTGCCTAGCATATGAGCATATCTACTTGTTGATTTGGGTGTTAACCTTACTGGCATATTTCTTTACTATTCACAAATCTTTTTGTACTTTAAAAATCAAGATGAACATGAAGAAATAGTTGAGAATTGTGATAATAATCCAAAAATAAAATTATAAAGTTCCTTTTTACTCTATTATTTAAAATTAAAAAAATACCTAAAGAAAAAAATAAAACTTTATTGCAACTAATTACTATTACTATTGCAAATTGAAAAAGGGAAACAGAGAGAAAAAATTTAGATAAAAAAGAACCAGAAAGTATTTTTATCCTTAAACACAAATCAAACTTTCAAAGTAATTTAAAAAAATGGAGAAAGAAAATTGATTCAAGACTTTAATTTGATATTTTAAAATTTACTTTTTATTTAAAAATTTTTAGTGCTCTAGATTGATATTTCTTTTTGCGATTGATGATCTTGATTTTATTATAATTATATACTTTGGTTTTGATTTTAATTTTAATATAATTTTAAAATATTTTTGTTAAAAAAAATGCTATCATAATATTACTATTTCAAAGTTTATTATTTTTAAAATTTCACATAACACATAACCAAAGAAATCAAGCTTAACCCAACATAATCATTTATGAATTAGTTTCAGTTCATCCAGGATCAAAAGAACAATGCATTAAAGATCAAAATCAAGCAAGTAAGATCAAATACTCATGCGAAATTCAAAATCAAGATCAAATCATGAACAAATCCAGATCAAATCATGAACAAATCCATTTAACTGAATGTTATGCTAATGAAATGCAGACTTCAACAACATTAATTATGTATGCAAGATCTAAAATGAAATATGCAAGGATAAGTAAGAAATTTATACCCTTAGAGCTTTTCTTTGTTAATTTCCTAAGCTTTCCTTCTCAAGAAAATAAGAGTGTTTGGATGAAAATTTGAAAATTTATGAATGATCATGAGTTGATTATCATTTTTCCATTAATCACCCATAAGTAGCTTTAGAGAAGTATACTTAACTAGTTAATTTTCATTAACCCCATCTAGCAACCTTTAACTACTATTAACAACTTTTTTGAAAAGTCTTAAATGCCTTTTAATTGTAAGGAAAATTACAACTAAAACCTTAGCACATGTTTGAATAAAATTCAGCAGTGGCACAAATTTTTATGTAATCTTGTACATTTTTTCTTTGATCTAATTAATCTTGAAATGCCTATGCAATAATACAATTGGATGTTCCTTCTTATGATTAAAATAGCTTTTAACAACATTCCTTTGAAAATATGAATTTTCCTATCTCGAACCTCTTGATTTAAGCCTTTGAAAATTCGCTTTCTAAGGTTCTTTCGTGACCCAGACCTAATTGCACTTTCTTGACCTTTTTTTTTTCCTGCTCAATTTCACAATAATGCAATCAATTTCAAATCGGAGTTTCTAAGCTCTACTAATTTGAAAGTCAACTTTTTCACCATATAGTTGACTTTTAACTATTGGCTTTGCCTGTAGTTGACTTTTGACCTGTAGTTGACTTTTGACTTGTATTTGACTTTTAAAGTAGATATCAATTAACTCCAAATGCTTTCGATAATCATCTTATTTTCCTTTAGAGGCATAAATGAGTCAACTTGTCCTATATTCAGATTTCCTGATCTAGGTCTTATTTTTCAAATCCGATACTTTCCCCTAAATTGTCTAAGCTCAAGTGTCTTTCCATGACCTAGGTTGGACCTTTCAACCATCAGTGTTCCATTCGACGGAATCCAAACTAAGAAATACCCACTAACTCTCCAGCTTAGGAAAAGGTCAATTAGGGGGCTAGAGAAATTAAATGTCTACAACTGTTCCTTTTTATTTGTTGCTGAAAACAAAGAAAAGGCAAAGACTATATCCATAATTTTGTTCAAGACATAAAAAAACTTTCTGCAAGAGGGTATTCTTTAAAATGCATGATCTTTTTTTTAAGAATAATAAACTTTGGCAATAATCCTAGATTTTGTTTTGTCTTAAAAAATAGTTTGTCTAAGAAAGAAATAACCTTAGCAGCAATCCTAAGTCTTAACCAATTTTCTAGAAAATGAGTTCAAGTTAAAAAGAAAAGACTTTAGTAGCAATCCTAAGGCTCGACCTATTTCTAGGTTCAACGTAAAAAAGAAAAAACCTTAGCTATAATCCTAAGGCTCAACCTATTTATTACAAAACATGTTTGACTTAAAAAGAAAAGACCTTAGCTACAATCCTGAGGCTTGACCTATTTACTAAGAAATAGGTTCGACTTACAAAGAAAATATCTTAGCGGCAATCCTAGGGCTTGACCAATATACTAAGAAATAAGTTCAAATTATAAAGAAATGACCCTAGTTGCAACGTTAAGGCTTGAGCTATTTATTAAGAAATAACTTTGCCTTAAAAGAAAAAGACTTTAGCTGCAATCTTAAGGCTTGACTATTTACTAAGAAATAGGTTCGACTTAAAAAGAAAAGTCTTTAGCTATAATCCTAAGGCTCGACCTATTTAATCCTAAGGCTAAACTTGCTTACTAAGAAGCTGGTTGGACTTAAAAGGAAAAGATCCTGGCAGCAATCTTAAGGCTCGACTTATTTACTAAGAAATAAGTTTGAATTAAAAAGAAAAGATCTTAGCTACGTTTGTCTTAAACTAGCTACATTAGGTTTAAATCTCATTTAGGGTGCCAACTTTATGGGACTTAATCCTACCCGCCATGTTGGACTTACTTATACATAGGCCAACTTGATTAGACCTATGAAATATTTTTAGGGAAAACTTCTATAACCTATCTTATGGATGTTTGCTCCCAGTTCTAATGCATAGTTGAACTATCTTGAACCTCAAAGTTTAAGACATCTTTTGGATAGCTCCTATCATAATATGCATCGAAAATGCTAATGCACATTTTTTAATTGTGGAATTATATGTTTAACACACATCCTTTTTGTGTGGTCTAACTTTCAATGCTCTTAAATTTCTTTCTTTCGATAAAGAGTCTTAGTACTCCCAATTCTCTATCATGTAACATTCCTTCAAAATATATTTTGCAGTAAATAAAGTTTTGGAGCACATTCAAAATCTCTTGTAAAATTTTAACCTTTTCTCAAAGAAATATTAAGAAATTCTTTTATTTTTTTATTCATTTGCCTCATTGAACAAACTGTAATCATATTGCAGTGATAGCAAATATGTACTAAAGAAGTAATACATGAATTTATATCTAGGTAATAGAAAGAATACAATCAAAATTACCTGAAAAGACAAGAAAATGCTATTTTTCATGATTATTCCTAACGATCCAGAAATGAGTTTTTAGCTCAACTCCTCTGAGATTTTTTTTATAAAAGATTATTTCATTCAGCATCTATAGACTCGTTAAAAACTTTGTAGACTATGCCTTACCCGTTTGAGCTTGACTTTCCAGAGTAAGACCTGATGTATATTAAAGCTCATATAGAGAAAGCTCTCTTTACCATATATGGTTCTTTCCAATTACGAGTCTACTTACACTTGATCTCTTTTTAGATGGGAAGAATATTCTTTAAACAGGTTTCCCTTCATGGATTTGGCAATGGAAAACCTTTTTATCATATGCCTTCGTCATCCTTTTTTATTACATTTAACCATGACAAATGGCTTTCAATCGCTTTTCTTCAAATGACGGGATATCCACTTTAATTGGTAATATTACTTACATCCCAAACATAAATGAAAACGAGAATGGCTCCTATGGAGGTATGCACCAAAGTACGATACCATGGAGGTCGAAAGCTAATTTCTCATGACAAACTTTATAATATTCAGTTTTTTTATCTATGATTTTCTTTACATTCTTGTTGGCTGGTTCAATTGCCCTATTCATTTTTAAGCCGTATAGTGTCAAATTATGATGTTTAATCTTAAATTATGAACAAACTTCTCACATAATTTGTTTTAGATTCAAAGCATTATTTGTAATTATTCTTTTAAGAACCTTATATCGGTATATGATTTATATTTCTTGAGAAAATTACACACTATTGTTTGGTTATGCTGGATTAAGAAGTAGTTTCTACCTATTTGGTTAAATAATCTATCATCATTAGGATGAAATGATGCCCATTTAAAGTTTTTGGGGTGATTCACCTGATCACATCCATGTCCCACATTGAAAGAGGCCACGAGGAAATCATGACATGCAAATGTGAGGGAGACGCATGAATTTTATTAGCATAAACTTAGCATTTATGACATTTACAAGCGTAGATGCATTCATTTTCCATAGTCAACCAAGAATAACATCTTTATAATCTATTTATCCATTCTATGGCTGTTAGTATGTGTAAACACCTAATTTTGTTTGGGTACCCTAATAGATTTTCTTAATTCTAGGCCTTTCAAAATTTTTTAACCTAGATCCTCTCAAATAAAGCATCATCTATGGATAGGTCCCTATAAAAGATTAGAGTGCGATAAAAGAACAATTTCATGGATATAGGGACTTAATTGAATAAATAAAAAAATATGGGAAATTACGAAAAATTAAGGTTGAAAGAGTGAGAATTTGGAATTTGACATACATCTTGACTCAATTCACCCTTTTGAGTAAGAAAGATGATCAATTAGAGCAATTAACCCAAATCAATTCAGTTACAAAAGTCAAACCAAAGTCAACTATGGACTAAAATATAAACTTTTGAACATGAAGTCTCGGATACAGTCAAATAGTGGAATTAAACCTACATATTAGTGAGGAAGTATTCAAATAAAGGTAAGGTAAAATTTTGGGTTCATTGGAGTTATGGACAAGTTTTATTAGAAAGTCAACCAAAAAATTAACAAAAAAGTCAAATTCAAACTCAAATATGAAAAAAAAATAACTTTTAAATTTAAAAAGATAGAGAGATCAAAAATCAAAACTAATTTTGTCATAGTGAAATTGAATATGGAAAGAAGGTCAATGTGGTGCAATTGAATTCACTTTCGAGAGCAAACCTCGAAAAAAATTCTCTGGGCTTTAATCCAAGAAGTCAGGTTATGGAGAAAGTGAATAGCAAACATGAATTGACTTCTTAGAGTCTTTGCAAAAGATGGAGTGATTATTAGAAGAAATTAGAATCAAAAGATGCTTGGTTTTTAAAGTCAAAATCAAATTCAATGTACGTCAAAAGTCAAATTAAACATAAGTTTGAGACAAAATGTTGACTTTCTAATTTAAAGAGTTCTAGACCTTGAAATTTGAAATTGATTGTAGCATAGTGAATCAAACATGGAGAGAAAGGTAAAGTGGTGCAATTCAGTTTGGGTCCAAAAGAAACATTAGAAAATGAATTCTTGAAAGTTTAATCGAGGCATTTGGGATAAAAAAATTGACATTTTTGAAGAAAATCATTAAGAGGTATTTATCAAATAAGGGGAACATTTAATTGAAAATTTCCAAGGTTAGTGGATAACAATTAAACAAGGAAGCAAAATGAACAAGTTGGTCCATAATCCCAAGCATAGTTGAATTTAATGTAAGAATGTGGTAAAGATTTTGCATTTTATTTCTTTTTTAATATGAGGGCATCATGGACTTTACTCAAGTTAGATACTTTAGAGGAACAAAAATTCCATCTTGAATGCGAGAGTTACACATAGGCAATGAATAAAAAAATTACACTTTTTAGATGATTTTTTTTTTCAAAAACATAGAGCCTTAAACTAAGCTTTACAAAACTTAAGCATGCCTCATGACCCTTATCGATGCAAAGCAAAATCATTTTGAGATATTTGAACACCTTAAAAAAGTAGCAAAATGAAGATCATGAATTACGCAAAGGGAATAGCTCAAATAGTTAAACTTCCTGAATTTACTCACACTTTAACGAACCCTAAACAAGGTGACTAACTATTGTTAAAAAGATAACTTAATGAAGTTTCATCTAAAAATAGTGACCATTTCCCAGAAAATTATTTTAAAAGAGAAATTTTTTTGGAACACAATATTGGCAGCAGAAATAAGGTATTCACATATTAATCATGGAAAAATCATCACGGATTAATTTGGACTTGAAAAGTCACATACGATATACCATTAGAAAGATAATTTGATGTAATTTGAGGGAAAATACTTAAAAAGTTCAATAAAATCATTTGATGGGTTGAAAATTGGAAGTCGTGGGTGTGGATGGCTGGATTTGGGGGGTTCTAAATAGCATACAATGAAAAATTCATAGGTCCCTCATATGGACTCAAAAAATCATGTACAATAGCTCGTTGGAAAGCTAACTTACTGTAATCTACAGGAAAGATCTTTTAAAATTTTTAGAAAATCATTTAGTATGGTCAAAACATTTTTAAATTAAACTTATTACTTCTAGTAATAGCTCAAAATAAGGGAAAATGCTTTGGGTCACAATGTTCGAACATATGGTTCGTAATAATGTGTTAGTGATTCCATCCCAAGTTCAAGGGGCCATGGCACCTGGACACTGCACTAACCATGCAACAAATCAACTAAAGATCTTGAAGAAGCCACTGAGCATTCAAATGCTTTCCTACCCTTGGCAATTATACCTCCTTATAGAATGCCTACATTAGGCACTCATGAGGCATGAAAAGTTTCATTTTTCTAGGGCTATAGCTGCCCCCAAATAATAGTTAAACATCTCACAATACCATTTACTATTACTCACACAACGTTTGAAAATAATGATACATGTTTATTAACCCAAAAATCAACTTGAAATGAGTTTGAAACATGTTTACTGTGGCCTTTTCTAGTCATGAATCCAAGCATTATAGAGTTTGATATGCCCCAAATTGCTAATATAAAACTGTTAGAAAAATATGAGACATAATTATCTTATTATTTAAGCTAACTATGACTTAAGTTGGGAAATTTTTGAAAACAATTTTTTTCATCCCAATCATACAAATATTTCATCAAACATGTCATGAACTAAGGCATACCTAATAGCAAATAATCACCAAAGAATATATTATTGCATAGACGTGGCAAAGTGAATACAAACTAGAAAACCTGCTTGAAAAAACACAAGCCTGAACCTGAACTAAGCTCGATTTGACCAAAAATTCAAAAACTCGAACACAAAAAATTCAAACTTGAAAAAACCTAAGCCCGAATTAGCCTAAGCCTGAATGACCCGAATTCAAATTAGCTAGAGCCTGAAATGACTTGAACCTGAAATGACCAGACCTCAAAAAGCCCAAATTGAAAACCCTAATCTGAATTTAATACTAAAAGTAAGAATAATTAAAATGTAATTAAATAATTTTTATAAATTAAAAACTTTAATTATCAATTTTACAATTTTTATAATAAATCATTTAACAAATTGATTTTATATAGCAAATTAATTTTATATCATTTTGGTGCTAACAAATATTGATTTTAATATATAAGTATGATTAAAAATATAGTTTTATAAGTTTACTTAAAAAATTAGTATTTGTTTCACTACTTATTAGTGTTATATGTGAATTTTAATTGTTTTATGAATTTTTAAACATATAACTATATATTTTAGAAATAAATAAAATTAATAAAATGTTCATTAATGAAATTAGCATTAACGTATAAAGTTTGTTCCAAGTGAAAATTATATCAGATTAATATAAGATTTAACTCTTTCTTATTAATCAAATAAATTTATTTAATTTTTATCATTAATGAAAATTAGTCTTTTGAAAATAAACAAAGCTAGCATAAACCTTAATTATTTTTTATTTATTATAAAATAAACTTATTTAACAAAAGTTAACTAAAATAATGAGAAATTTTATAGTAGCGATTTAAAATTTGAATAAATAGATTTATTTATTTACTAAGGTTAATTAAATATTAAACCTTTGAAATTAAAATAATCAATATAAACGTTAATTTAGATTAATTATTATAAAATAAATTATTTAACAACTATTTTAATGAAACCAAAGTTTTTACTTATGAATCAAAAAAATCTTATTAATTGGAAAACACTTAGTTTTAACATAAATTTTAGTTTCAAGTAAGATTAAATCATTATATTAAAAATTGTGCAACAAATAACTAGGGGTACTTTTTATTATCTTACCTGCTCGAAAATTATAGCCTTATACTTTTTTATTTTTTAAATATAGCTATTTGTCCATTTTGATTTAATTATTAGTATTTATAATTTTATTTATATGCATGGATAACATAAATTATAATGTATTTACATGTTAACATTCAAGTTCATCAAATCAATTAATTTAAATATTAGTATGATTAATTTATAATATATCATAATTTTTATAATAAATTATTTAACAAATTGATTTTATTAACAAATTAATTTTATATCTTTTTTATGCTAATATATATTAATTTAAATATATAAATATAATTAAAATATCTTATTATAACAAAAGCTTATTTTAAAATAATAATAAATTAATAACTTATTTTTTGATATAAATATTTAAACTATGTGGAAGTTATTATGTCTAACAATAAAATAAATTGGTGTAAAAGATCCCTAATCCTAAACCAAACCTGAACCAGAGCTTAAGGTCGAAATAGCCCAAACCTGAAATAATCTAAGCCCAAAATGACCCTAACTAGAAACAGTCTGAACCTGAAATGACCAGACTCGAACTTGCCTAAACTTGCCCAATTGCCACCTCTAGATATGAACATACAAGAATTTAATTAAACATATTATGAACTAAGGCATAACAAATAGCACAAATCACCAAAAATATGTCATGGCATAAGAAATAAACACACATATCTTGCACTACATTATATTCATCAAAACTATCAAGTAAAGCACATCACCATGGGAAAACAAGCTTGGTTGAATACTTTACAGACCATGGAGAGCATTTTAATCACTCAAAATCAATAAGATATGATCTAAACATGTAGTAAACATTATCAAGACTATGATAATCAAAGATAAATGCGTGGACCCCCAAAAGAATGGTATGGTCAAAATATTTTAGGGATACTAAGATGATGTTTTTCATGCCAAACATGTGATAAAAAGAAATAAGAACAAGAAAAAAGAGAGGTTATACCTTTAAGCTTTAGAACTCAAAGATTTTCTTTAGTTTTTCCTTTCCTCAAGATTTTCTTTTACCTTTTTGCTCTTTTTTTTTTTATTTATGGCTGCTAAAATTTTTTTGATGAAGAATTATAAGCATTTGTATGAAAAAAATGAAAAGGGTACACAATAGTATAAAATTTACCCTCCAACAAGGTCTTTTTCTAATCTTTTTCTTTCATTTTTGTCCCCCTTATCTTTGGCTATGTGCTTTCAATTTTTTATTGGCTAGAATCTGCTTTATTTAGGAACAAGCAAGCCTGTTATTGGTTCATGCATATACTTGTTTCTCAATAATAACAAAATTGCCATTTGTGGTGGCCTTATTGACCCTTATCGAAATTAAATTATCCCTTGAAATATCCTACATTTCTATCATCTTTTCTTTCTTTAGGCTCCCTTTAGTGAATTTAAAAATATTAAAGCCTAATTTCATTAAAATGAAATTAGCCCAAAATTTAGATAATTCCATAATTGGACCTATTTTCATTTAAAATGAAATCCAATATATCATGGCTAAAAATTTGTATTAATTTTTAGGGCAATAACATAAGGATGAATGTCATAACGTGTTAAGACACAAATCTTGATCCGTTAGACTTAAAGATGGGTGAATCCCTTTTTTAATTTGTTTATTTTTCATTTGTGTTGGTGTTGGAGACAATGTTGTTGGTACTGTACCATTACTGGTGATAGTTGGTTTCGTTTCGGTCTGTACCGGCTGTACCGATTGGTATCGACCTGTTTCGGTGGTATCGATCAAAAATAGCTGTACCGACCGGTACATAATATAAGCTTGCAAAAAAAAAGTTAAACCAACACTAATCTTAAATCTGATAATATTATAAATAATTACTCATAAATTTGATGAATCTTAGACATAAATACTCATAAATTTAATGATTATTAAAAAATTTCAAATTTACTACTTAACTGATATTGATTTTTTTATATTTGATGAAGTTTTTTTTATAGATCATTATATATAATTGATGAATATTTAATATATAAAATTTATTTAATCTCATTTATTGCATATTTGAAAATATTTTTCATATATATAAATTAAAAATATTCAAACTCTGATAAACCCAAAATGGTACACCGAAACACACTGGTATCAGTATGTACCTGTATCAGAACAAAAATGGTATGCCCACCGGTACGGTGCTGACTGCCTTTGTTGGAGACCAAGTTGTTGAGGTGAATGACCTACTCGACTTAACCCTAAATGGTAATTATGAAATGACCATTTAACTTGGATTTGTCACCAATCTATTTTGGTTAAGTAGGATTGGTCACCTATCGAATTTCGTCTTCTAATGGTTACAATTGAAAACAAAGTCCAAGGTCTACATTAATACTAGAGATTGGTTGAAAAAGGTTCAGCAGTCGATTATGCCACAAGGTGTTAATCTTTTTCATGATACCTAAAAATTAGTACTTTTTAATTATGTGTTAACTTTAGTTTCAATTTTTAATTGGTTTCAATTACTGGTATTTAAGCATAATTTTCGTATTTCAAAAATTTTATTATTCCATTCATGAGTAAATTGGGCTTGAAAATACTTTAAAATTAAAATGTCCTCCACAACTTATCGGGAAATCGGAGGAATAAAAAATTTTTTTATTTTTGTGAAATTTGAAAATTTTAATTTACTTGTTTTTAAAGGAGGTATTCCTTCATTTAAAATAATCGATGAGGTGATTCCATATGCTAGATGCACACCTAAGGGCTATTTTAACTTGGGGATATTGCATTGAATTTTTTGAAAACATGAATCTTATTTAATTAAAATAACACGAAACTCGATTAGGACTCAATTTTGATGAAAGGTACAAATCTAATCCTAACGACTCAGTTTTCACGAAAAGTAGAGAGCTAAGACAAACTAGGTTCGGTCGTGATAGAAGGTATGGATATACTCGATTTTGGTGGAAATGACCAAATAATCTTTAGTGGTAACTTTTAACTAAAATATGACCTAAAAAGTAAAAATTGTTAATAGGTTCCTAAGTTTTTTAAAATTACAATTCACCCCTAAATGGTTAGAAAATCCTAGAAATGCATCAAAATGACCAAAATACCCTAAATAGGTAATTTTTATAGAAATAACTTAAATTATCTAAAATGAAAGATTTTGCTAAAAGGTCTCTAAATTTCCTAAAATTACAAAAATAACTCCTAAATGGCCTAAAAATGTAGGAAATTTATCTCAATGGCCAAAGTACCCTAAATGGGTAATTTAATGTTGGAAATTACCTACATAGCCCAAAAATATAAGGTTTTGCTAAAAGGTCTCTAAACTTTTCAAATTTGCTAAGTGATCCCTAAATGACTTGAAATGCATAAAAAATGCTTTAATAAATTTAAAACGCATGGAAATTTTACACAATTGGCCTAGAACCATTTGGTTAAGCAAGGTTCCTCATAAAAAATTTTTCAAAATTCATAATTTGGTCCATAAAGCTTAATCAAATTGCTAAATGTCCTAAAAAAGATGAAATTGTGCTATTGAACCCTTATAATATTTCACCAAGGCGTGGAAATGCCTTTTAATGGTCTTAAAAATTTCAAAAAAAATATTTTTAGCCCCTAAAAATTCTAATGATAAAAAAATGTCCTAAATGGAATCAAACAGATGAGGGAAAATTACAAAATTCCCTTTATAGATTTTTCAATTTCAAATAATGCCCTAAAAAAATACTCTTCATGAATCAAGGCTTGCATGTCATGGTAAAACCATCCTAAGTTAACTAGCAAGCTTAAAACATAATCAAATTCTCAAAATCTCAAAATTCACAAGTCAACATAATGAAATTATGGATGAACATGCAAACAAAAATTTCACGATCGCATGCAAAATTAATTTCAACACATAATGACATGAATGGATCATAGAAACTCACTAACACCCAATATTCATATTAATTCTTTGAACAAAAAAAATCCATATCAATTCATATGAACATGATTTAAAACCTTTAAACTTTGGAAAAGAGGATTTTGATAAAGAAAAATGCAAAATGATGATAAAAAATCACCAAAGTTTGGTTATTGCCTTCACCAAAATAATATAGGTTCATGAAACTACAAACAAGAGAAAGAAAACTCTGAAAATCAAGTGAATAAAGATGAAGTTGAATGTATGGTAGAAAAAAAAAATGAAAGAAATTGAGAAGCAAGACTTTAAAGAAAAATACCTTTCTTGAATCAAAACATTTAAATTCAGCATTTAGAGCTTTAAGAACTTTTTTTTTTTAAGAAAGTGAATTTAAAAGGTAGAAAAACCAATGAACTATGTAAACCAAGAGAGTTTTTTTGTTGGAAGAAGAAGATGTCACAAAGAACTCCCCTTTCCTATTTTATCAAATTCTACCTAAAGGTTATTATTAACCCCTTGGCTTTTCTTCTTTATTTTTTTGATTCAAAATACTTAAATTAATTAAATTAGCAATCATTATTTCATGCATGCCCAAAGATAAGCTAAGATGGGAGGTGGGAGAATGATGGTGTTGGACATGATTTGTCTCCATAATGCATGCGAGACATATGAAAATTTAAATGAAAATTAAATTAAATATAAAATTAATTTAAAAATTAGTTAGACTTAAATAATATTGTGAAATGTTATTATATTTATGAAAAGTATAATTCATGTGTCAAATTAAATTCAACCCTATAAGGTTTGGATTAATTTCCTAATTTATATGATTGAATTAATAAACAATGTCAAAAATTGCAAAAATTATTTATAAAAATCCTAATTAAAAATTCCCATGTATAAAATATTTGATTAAGACATTGTGTACATGTATATGAAAAATAATTATTGAATTCATGAGTAGCCAACCCTTAATGAAGATTAAATAAAAGAATTTAGATTGAGAGGACTAAATTGAAAAGAACAAAAGTTGAATTAAAATTCATCTACCTAAAGGTTCAATTAAAATTTTATATATGATGAAATTCAATTAACAATTTTATCATGCAAAATTCTAACCAAAAGATCATAAGAAAAATTGAATTAATGAAATTAACATGTAAAAATCCAATTAGAAAAATTTTGGGTAAAAAAAATCTAGAAAAGTTTAGAAGGTTAATTAAAATGCCACATTTAATAAATTAAAAATTCAATCATGCAGGGATTCTAATTAAAGTCCCCTAGAAAAAAGTTTGAATCAAAGAAATTGTTATGGAAAATTTTAATTAGGAAAATTTTAGTGTAAAAAGAATCTAGAAGAATCCTTAAAAATTTAAATAAAAAATTTTATGCAAAAAATTAATTAAAAAATGGTGCATGAAGATTCACATGGTTTAATGCTTTAATGAATTTAATTTTCATGAAAAGATGTTAGTGGAATTTCCTTGTACAAATATAATCTAGCTAGGTTATTCCATACATATTTCACATTAAAATATTTGAAAAATATCCCAAGTGTTGAATTCTAATCAAAATTTGATTATTCTACATGTGGCCAATTATGAGAAAATCTCATGTGTAAAAATTCCAAACTTGTACAAAGTTTCAAGAAAAACTCTTTCATAATAGAACATTCCATATTAGGAAAGAACAAAAAAAATTCAAAAATGAATTAGGACTTGAAAAAAGTAAATCTAAAATATTTAATTGAAAGTATATAATGGCAATGAACAAAATAAAAATTACTAAATTCAGAAAGTGTAGACCAAAAAAGCATTATGGACGCAAAAATTCCATGCTTTAAAAAAAAAATTCCAAAATGGATTCAAGATTAGGAAAAAAAACTAACTAAACCCAGGATAATTAATTGAGCATTTTAATCAATGATGAAAGAATAAAAAATTTGAAACTTTAAATGAGCTTATGGGGAAAATCTTTATAAAAAAGGGAATTCAAAATGCTATCCAAAATTAGAGATAAATAATTGAATTTAAAAATTTGGCACCACGTGGTATAAATGCTGATACTACTTTTTTTTTGTAATTTTTATTTTTTAAAGTGAGTATAGGCATAAATACGGTGTGTATCGATTAAAATATACAACAGTTGATTCACAAATTTTGTGAAAAAGGTCTTAAAATTTTTTGAAAAAGGAAAATTAAATCAAGCATGATATATTAAAAAAATCTTTTATTCCATGGGAAAAAAATTAAAAATTTGTTTTTCTTTCTAAACTTCGTCTTTTCTGATGGGGTTTGCTCTTTACAAACCTTGGGATGTAAATCCCTTGATGTGCAGTTTAGTAATCGTAAAGATATGACAAAATAGGTCTAAAAAATGCCTAGGTCACATAGAGGGGTTCAACCTCCACTGGGGTGATTGTTTGATTCTCGATCTGATATATTTTAGATCATCAGACAAAGGGCCTAGATGAAATTAAGTGTCTATAGCTTTCTCTCTTTGGCTGTTGTTGAGAATTAAGAATAGGGCAAGGACCATAGACATTTTGGTGTAACCTTTGCAAGCCAATTAGTTAAACTTTTTATATACTAACATTTGGTTATTTCATGTAACGTACAATATATTTGATTAATATAATATAAGGTACTTTTTTATCCATATGATTGATCTATTGCTAGTTATTGAAATCTTATGTAGATAAAGCCTATGAAGCAATTGGCTTCGCAAAGGAATTGTATGGTAATTGAGTTCTGGTGTAAGTGATTTGTTGGTTCACTTAAGGCCTCTTCTGCTCAAACTGCTTGAGTTATGAATAATAGGTCTTACTCAACTAATGTCGTAGTTGACAATGTGTTGCATTTGACGATGTGACATTAAAGGCATTGGTTAGGTAAAATGCATATGACATATTTAGGCAAAGAGTTGCCATGGAGTGATCTAAGAGCTATATGGAGATGCAATCGGTAAGCCATGTTACCTACCCAACTAGGCTTCTTGTGATTGGTTAAGTCACTCAAGATTGCAATAAGTTAAAACGAGTCTTAGCCCATTAGAAATACCTTGAAGAGATTTTTGTATAATAGTGAAGGCTATTATTACAAAAAATTAGTGGAAAGGCTAATAAAGATTTAATACCTCGTTAATATTGGTTAACACATGAAAACTAATTAATACTTATTCCATATTAGGTTGTTGATAATGGTAATTATGATAACATACTGCAAGGCATATATGATGTCATAAGCCTAAAGTGTTTAGAATGGTATGTCAAATTGAGAGATGTTCTTAATAAAAGGAAGGTAGTTGACTTTCACATGATTGTGTTGAATCACTCTACTATTAGTTTGAATACCTGGATAATTGGTTCAAGATGTGGATCACACTTATTTAATGACATAAATTTGCTAAAGAATAGTAAAACATTAGGCTCTAATAAGGTAATTCTAAGACTAGGAAATAAAGCAAAAGTTGCAGTCGCAACCATTGAAACTTATACTTTGTCGTTGTCTTCAGGCATGACCTTGGAACTAAAAAAATGTCTTTATGTTCCTAGATTGTCTAGAAACATCATTTTAATATCATACCTCGTAGATAATGATGATTTCAAGTATAGAATGAAAGGCAATAATTGCACTATCATTCTAAATAACAAGGTCTATAGATCAGCCTTACTAAACTATTTGTACTTGATCTTAATATGCCTTTACCCAAAATAAATGTGAAAAAAGAAAATAATAATGACCTAAGTAAAACCTACATCTGGCATTGTAGACTTGGTCATATCAATGGAACTTGAATAGCCAAGTTACACAAACAAGGCTATCTAGACCCATTCGATTATGAATCATATGGGACATATGAATTTTGTCTCCTTGGCAAGATGATCAAGACTCCCTGTAATGGTAAAAATGATTAAGTCAGTGATTTATTAGGCCTAGTACATTTAGATGTATGTGGATTAATAAACACAATGGCTAGAAATAGGTACTAATGCTTCTTTACCATTACCGATGGTTACTCTAGGCATGCGTATGTATGCTTAATGAAGTACAAGTTTAAAGCTTTCAAAAAGTTCAAAGAGTTTAAGGCTGAAGTAGATAAATAAACTGGTAAGAAAATTATAACTCTTAGATCTGATCAAAGAAAAGAATACTTGAGTCAAGAATTCTCAGGTCATTTGACAAAAAATGGTATTCTATCATAATGGATTCCACTCGAAACTCCACAACATAATGGAGTGTCTAAAAGGAAAAACCAAACCTTGTTAGACATGGTTCATTCCATGATGTCTAAGGCTGACCTTCTGATATCATTTTGGGGATATGCCTTAGAAGCTACTGCTTATCTTCTAAATAAGGCTCCATCCAATTCTATTGATAAGACACCATATGATATATGGAAAGGTAAAAAGCCAGATTTATCTTGCATAAGGATTTAGGGATGCACTAGTTATGTGAAGTGTGCAGTGATTGATAAGCTTAGAGCAAGGTCAATAAAATTTAAGTTTGTAGGGTATCCTAATAGCAGATACTATTTTTATGATCCCAATAAGGAAAAGATGTTTGTCTCCAAACATGGATACTTTATAGATGTAGACACCTAATTTTGTCCGAGCTTTTTCTTTGGTAATTCTAAAATATCTAAGATCGATAATTAAGTAGCCGTCCTGGAGAGGATAAACTTCCTTTATTGGACTAGACATTTGTAAGACCTTTTTAATCATGCATGAATGGTGACATATGCATGTAATAGGAAAAATGCAATTTCAAAGGTTGTTAAGAACAAATCAAAGATAAATAAGACAAGTATGAAGGTAAAAAACCAATTTTTAACTTTATCTTTTTGAAAATTTGAAATTTATCTTTGTAGATGATATCATGATTAAATTTTCTATTTTTAAGTATTTTTTGAGATTTTAGGTGAAATTTTGGGAGTTGACCATCGTATTTTTTACTGATACCTTTGTAGTATTTATGCCAATACTTACCCTAAAAGATCAACAATATTCAAGGAAAAATTTATATTAACATTTTATACTATGAGGTGTCAAATTGTCAATTTTGAGACTTAAATTTGAATTTTTCTAAGTACCACGAATATCATGCTCACAGAAATTTTTTAGGTAAAATTTGTTCTGGATTTCAAGTTTTCATTTTTATTATTTCTATAAATTAATATTTTGATTGATGTGTTGAATGTAATTATAAAATTTGAACATATTTTTTGAATTTTCTCCTTCCAAAATACAAAGTTTTTTACTTTGTAAATTTTTCAGTAGAATTCTTTTACATTTAGAATTTGAAAATTCTTTAAATTTGTTTATCAAATTCATATTAATTTAGTTTTTGAAGCTCTAAATTATTTTATAAGTTTTCCATTTTTCACAAATCAATTTTCTCCAATAAGAATTTTTTTCATAAAATTTTGCAAATTTAAAATTTTTAATTACCTTTTTCTTGAACATAAAATTTCTCAAAATTTTTCTTTTGGTATTTTTATATGAAAACTTTATGAATTTTATTTTTGATGGGCCAAAATTTATCTTTTCCATTTAATGGGCCTTAAAACTCGTTAATTTTTTAATGGGCCTAATAAGCCCATTAACTTTTCAACAAGCCTAATAAGCCTACTTTTGTTTTTTTTAACAAGCTCAATAATCCTATTTTGTTTTAAATTTTAATTAAATTTATTCCATGAAATTTTATTCCTTAAATACATAATTTTTAATTTGTTGCGATTTAGTCCTTACAATTTTTTATCTCAATTAGATTTTTCTCTTTTTGTTTTTTTGATGATGTCATGCATGACATCATCAGGTGAAATGACAAATATATTAATTTCACCTTATCAAAAAAAGTGAAAACATCTAAAAAAGTAATAAAAAATAAATAAATAAAAAAATTTATGAATAACACTAGAACCATTTTTAGCCAAGGGGGTTTCACCAACCGCTTGGCCAAACCTACCCCTTATAAATAAAGGGAGGATGTTTCAAAAAGGGTTTTTAACATCCCATAACAAAAAAAAAAATCACTAAAGAAACCTAAAATTCCTCAGGTTTTCAAGCTTTTTAAGGTAAACTCTCTGGTAAAAATTTTAATTTTTGTTCATTTTATGCTTGAATTTCCTTTTTAGTGAGCCAAAATTGTGCTTGAGCTCATAGATTTTAATCCATGTGGACAGACCAAGCATGTTGGCTATGAACAAAGATTCTTGATTTTTTTATTTTATTTAACTTTTGTTTGTAACATGTTGATTTTCATTAAGATAAATTGTTTTTATTGGTAAAAATATTCTTATTTTTATGCATATATCTTTGTGCTATTTTCTTAATATTTTCACGTTGATTTATATTGATTTATTCATTTTCATCATGTTTTTATGCATATTTATCTTGGTAAAAATTATGACATATATGTATGTTGATATCAATGAAAATATGTGATGGAAAAAATATGTTTTGTGAAATATATGTTGGCCAGAAATGGTTAAGGCCTTTAGATTATCTTTTATGTTTGATTTCATGGTGTTTTGGATTATTTTGTAATATTTGAAATTTGTAAAGACCTAAAAATAATTTCCCCAAATTTTTAAAGGCCTTGGAAGGGAATTTTCATTTTTTTGATTTTGTAGGCTATTTTGTAATTATGAAAAATATAGGGACTAAATTGTAAAATTGTGAAACTTTTTCATGGCCATCTATGCTTGGCCAAGCCAATTAGTAGACCTTTGGGGGTTTCTTTCATGTGTGTTTAGCATGTTTGGATGTACTTCATATATTTTTAACCTTTTTGGGACCTTTTTAATAATGTTAAAAAGTTTAGGGGTTTATTTGTAAATATTGAAAAATTTATCCCAAGGTTAAATGTACTTGGCTGAATGCTTTTGATGATATTTTGTATGTTTTTCATGATGATTTTGATGTGTTTGATATTTGATTTTGTGTTTTATCTTTATAGGGACTAAATTGTAAAGTTAAAAAACTCTAGAATTTATTAGGAAAACCTTTTATTATAGTGTCAAAGGCCTTTTCACATGTGAAATTACAGATGTAAGGTATTTTAGTCATTTTAAGAATATTTGTAGCATTTTTAGAGGGGTTAAAATGCAATTTTGAAAAACTTAAGGACCTATTAGTAACTTTTGCATTTTAAGTCAATTTTGATATCTAAGCTACCCATCAAGGGTAAAATGGTCATTTCATATCATTGTCGAGTCTTTTAAGGTATCAAGATACTTATATGTCGAAGGTACATCCTAAGGTTATTTTAGTAATTTACCTTAGAACTAAGTCCTATGTGATCCCTAGGATACTTCTATGTCGAAGGTGCACAATAAGAATAGGTTCATTTGTTTATGAAGTTATTATTCCTTTAGGGTTACCGGGATACTTTTATGTCGAAGGTACATTTTAAAGGTTTTTTAGTACTTTACCCTAAAACTGAGTCCTTTATGATTATCAAATACTTCTATGTCAAAGGTGCATAATAGGGATATGTTCATCTTTTTATGAAATATCGAGTCTTTTAGGGTTACCAGGATACTTTCATTTCAAAGGTGCACCCCAGAGGTATTTTAGTAATTTACCTTAAAATCAAGTTTTCTATGATCACCAGAATACTTATACGTTGAAGGTGCATAATACGGATAAGTTATCTTTTTATAAAGTTATCAACTCCTTTAGTGTACCAGAATACTTCTGTGTCGAAGGTACATCTTAGGGGTATTTTAGTAATTTACTTTAAAACCAAGTCCTATGTGATCACCGGGATATTTATATGTCAAAGTTGTATAATAGGAATAAGTTCATTCATATATGATGTCATCAAGTCCTTTAGGGTCATTGGGATGATTTTATGTTGAAGGTGTACTTTAGGGGGCTTAAAATAAATTTTATTAATATTTTTCATAAATCAACATTTTAGAAAATTAAAGAATGTCTCCTGGTTAAAGTAGTTTGTAGAATGTCTCCTAGTATATAAGAGGCATTTTATAGATTATTTTAATAATGAGATATCATTTTTCAAAATAAAACTCAGGATTTGTTTCGAATTTGTAAAAATAAAACTTTTTGTATTCCTCTAGTTGGCTAATGGGGTACGAAAGATATTTTAATTTTCAAATACCTTTTTCGTATTCCTTTGGCTCTCCGATGGGGTGTGAAAGATATTTTGATTTTTAAAACCTCTCATATTCCTTTGACTTTCTAGTAAGGTAGGAAAGATAATGATAAAACCTTTCATATTCCACCAGTCCTCATATGGAGTACGAAAAATATTTTAATTTTTTAAAATATTAAAAACCCAATTTTCTCATTTGGAATAATAAATTTGTTTCATAATTTTTTTTTTATTTTTGATATATGGGAATTATAATTAAATGTCGAATTTTAAAATTGAATAAAAAGCAAAATTTAAGTTAACATGTGATTAAAAAGGTACCGATTATCGAGCATTATAAGAGCGATCCATTCTCACTCGTGATAGTAATCAACTCTCGGACCTTTTCATATTATCTCTGGTATTATTTAGACCTCAGAGTTTACTTTAGGGGTTTTGTAACATTCAAAATATGAACTTTGGTAGTTGACCAATCTTACCTAGCCCAAATAGATTTGTGGTGATTCTAAAATAAATAGTTATTTCGTAATAACTATTTAAGGTTAAGTCAACTGAGCGATTCATCTCAACGACTTAGTCCCTAAGCATGAAAACAAGAAAAATAAAATAATTATATACATAGAACGAGGGGTATACCTGCCTTTTAAGTCTGGCTAGTCAAAATTCGTATCCAAGCCATGTTGTGACATTAGAGAAATAGTTTCAACTTGAACGGTGTCAGAACATGGCCCAAATATGAATATCTAGACTAGTCTGACTTAAAATGATAAGTGTGCCCCTCGTTCATATATATATATTTGTATATCATTATTTTTTATTTTTATTTTAGGGGCCATATCATTATTGTTTTCTATTATCATTCTTTTTTCGTGTTTAGTGACTGAGTTGTCGAGATGAATTGCTCACTTGACTTAACTCTAAATAGTCGTTACAAAATGACCATCTATTTTGGAGTCGCCACCAATCTATTTTAGCTAGGTGAGATTGGTCACCTATTGGAGCTTATATTTATAGGGTTATGAAACCCACAAAAATAAACTCCAATGTTTGCGATTATACCATAAATCATATAAAAGGGTCTAGGAGTCGGTTACTTTTACAACTAAGGATCAACCCTCTGGTGATATTTAAAAATCGATACCTTATTAACCATATGTTAATATAAATTTTGATCTTTATTCAATTTCAATATTTGATATTTAATTATAATTCCTATTTATAAAAATAAAATTTTATAAAGCAAATTTATTATTTTAAATTAGAAAATTAGGTTTTTAATATTTTTGAAAATCAAAATATCTTTTGCACCCTTCCAAAGAACCAGAAGTTTTTGTCATTCTCTGTCATACCCCACTGAAGAGTCGGTGGAATATGACAGGTTTTAAGAAATCAAAATATCTTTTGTACCTGGCTGAAGAGCCAGATGTTCTATTTTTCTCACAACATATGTTCCTCTCCACTAAAGAGAGGAATATAAAATGTTTATTTTTTCGAAGATCAAAAAATCTTGATTTTCAATTTTTAAAAGGATATATCATTATTAAAATAATCTGTAGAACCTCTCTCATATGCTGAGAGAAATTCCATATATTATTTTAACACGGAAGACATTGCTTTGATTTAAAAATTTTAATTTTATTTAAGTAATAATATAAAAAATTCCTTAAGACCTGACTTAGACAAAATGTACTAAACTTGACTTTAACGATCCTAATTTGGTTGAAATGAACAACATATCCCCTAAAGTACACCTTTGATGTAAAACTATCTTGGTAACACTAAAGGACTCAATTCTAAAATAAATTAATGAAATGTTCCTAAAAAATACATTCGACATATAAGTATTTCCGTATCCTAAATGATTCTATAACTTCTAGATGAATGAACCTACTCCTATTCTACACCTTTGACATATAAGTATCTTGGTGATCACATAAGACTTGATTCTAGTGTAAATTACTAAAATGTCCCTAAGTCTACCTTTGACATAGAAGTATCCTAGTAAGCCTAAAAGACTCAACAACTCTATAAAAGATGAACCTATCTCTATTATGCACCTTCGACATGTAAGTATCACAATGATCATAAAAGACTTAGTTCTAGTGTAAATTATTAAGATGCCCCTAAGGTCTACCTTTGATGTAGAAATATCCTAGTAAGCCTAAAGAACTCTATGACATCATAAACAAATGAACCTATTCTTACTATACACCTTTGACATGTAAGTATCCTGATGATCACATAGGACTTGGTTTGAGTGAAAATTATCAAAATAACCCTAAGGTGTACCTTTGACCTATAAATATCCCATAACCTAGAGGACTTGAAAATGATATGAAATAAAAATTATACCTCCCATGGGTAACTTAGTTATCTAGATTGACCTAAAATGCAAAAATCATTAAGAAGTCCCTATCTTTTCAAAATTATGTTTCGTACCCCTACTGGAAAACTAGAGGAATATGAAAAGTTTTAGTAATTTTTACAGCCCTCTAGAGAACTAGAAGAATGTTAAAAATATTCTTAAAATATCAAAAATATCACATTAATCCTAAAATACAAAGGTTTTCTAAATAATCCCTAAAATTTTCTAGTTTTGCAATGTGATCCTGACATGGAATAAACACATATTACTCACATCACAAAAAATCATGGAAATTATGTCAAAAATTGTAAGAACCATTTGGCCAACCACTTATGGCCTTAGAACAAAAATTTTACAATTTTATAGATAAGTCTTTAAATTTTTTGAAGTTACAAAAAGGCTCCAAAATGATAAAAAAATGCATAAAACATATTCATACATATTAAAATAAATATGAAAACACTTTCATAAGTATTCACAAGCAATCGACCAAGCATGGAAGGCCTTGAAATAATTTTTTTTTTGCAATTTAGTCCCTCAGATTTCCATCTTTACAAAATAGCCTAAAAATCAAAACATCCTAAAATCATCAAGTTTATATTCAGCCAAGCTTGAAATCACCCTTTCAAGGCCTTTAAAAATTTGGATAAATTATTTTTTTATCCCCGACATGTTTCAAACTTTATAAAAAGTACTAAATTTCATAAAAACATGAAATAATATTTCATCAAAGGTCACAAACATGTTTAGCCAGCGTATATATAAACTAAAACAATTTTATTCATCACATATTTTCATGAATATCAACATACATATATATCATAATTTTTACCAAGCATATACATGCATAGTAACATAATAAATAATGAATAAACCAACATGAAAATATTAAAAAAAACAACATAAAAATATATACATGAGAATAATACCAATAAAGATGAATTAATTTGATGAGAATCAAACTATTTCTAGTAAAAATCAAATTTAACAACAAAATTAAAAAACTTTGATAATAAATTCATTAGTTGGCCGTTCAACATGGATCAAAATCCATGAGCTTAGGTGTTCATAAAGCTTGCAAAAATGAAGAATCAAACATAAGATAAACAAAATTAAAATTTTTACATGAAAAATTACCTTTAAAAGCTTGAAAATTTAAGAATTTTAAGGTTTTTTAGTGTTTTTTCCTTCCTAGAACCTAAAACTCTTTCACGCAAATTTTTTCCCCCGTAGTCGGCCAAGGCATAAAGAATTGCCTTGGCCGATAGGTTCTACCAACTTCTAGCATTTTTTCCTTTATTACTTTTTATTCATGTATTTTATTTCTTTAGATTTTTTTTTCAATTTGATAAAGTGCAATTAATGAATTTGTCATTTTACATGATGATATCATGCAGACATCATCATTTAGAAACATGAGAGAGAAAAATTTTAATTTGAATAAAAACAAGTTATAGGGACTAAATTGTAATAAATTAAAAAATATGTATTCAAAGAATAAAATTTCACATAACAAATTTAATTAAAAATTTAATCAAAATAAACTTCTTGGGCTTGTTAGAAAATAAAAATGGGCTCATTGGGCTTTTCAAAAAATTTTAGAGTTTATTAGGCCTATTAAAAAAATTTACGAGTTTTAAGGCCCATGAAATGAAAACAAAATAAATTTTGGCCTAAAATTTCCATGTAAAAATTCAAAAATCAAATTTTGAGAAAATTTATGTGCAAGAAAAAGGTAATTAAAAATTTTAAACTTGTAAAATTTTACGAGTAAAAACCCTTTTGAAAAAAATTATCATTTGAAAAAAATGCGAAACTTTTAAAGTAAGTTGAGTTTTCAAAAACTAATTTAATATGAATTTAATAAAGATATTTGAAGAATGTTAAAAATTATAAAATTCCTAAAATCCACCCTGAAAACTCGATATCTTGGAAACAAAAAAATTTCAAAAATATTTTTAATTATTATAAAACTGAATTTTATCCAACACATTAATCAAAATATTTAATTTATACAAATAATAAAGATGAAAAATTAAAATTTGAAACAACTTTTATCAAAAAAATTCACCAGTATGAATTTCAAATTTAAGTTAAAAATTAACAACTTGATACCTCATGGTAAAAAATACCAATACGAATTTTTCCTTAAATATTGCCAATTTTTCAGAGTGAGTATCAGCATAAATACTGTAAGAGTATTGGTTAAAATATACAAAGGTCAACTTCTTAAATTTTATGAAAAATTCTCAAAAAATTCTTAAAAATTAGAAATTTGTTTGTGAAAACATTTGCAAAAATGATTTTCAAAATTTCACAAGTATAAAGTTAAAAGCTAAATTTTTTACCTTTATATTCATATTTTTTATTTGAGATTTATTCTTTATGACTCTTGAAAGGACATTAATTGTCACATGTGCCCACGACCATTTAGATATGACTATAAAGGTCTTGAAAACATTTAGTCTACCTTAAGATGTCAACCCTCTTTGGATGGCCTCTAAGTTCTTGGTCTCGGATATCTTTGGATTGTCAAAATTATGTGTTAACAAAGATTCCAATAGGAATAAAATTGATCTTCAAGATGTTCAAGAACCACTAACAAACATTTCCATGGGATTTGAGCCTAAGACTGAGGCATCAGATGCTCAACTTAAAGTTTAAGAGACCCAAATACTTCTTTCATCTAGTAGGATTAAAAAAGCTCCAAAAAGATATGGATTTCTTGTGGACCAAGAAGGCTTGCCTTGTGATACTAAACCTACCACTTAGGAAGCAATGTCAGACTTTGATTCCAAGAAATACCTTGATGCCATGAAGTTTAAGTTGGATAAACCAAGTATGGACTTTGGTTGGCCGACCTGAAAGTATAAACACATAGGGTGCAAATAGGTCTTTAAGAGAAAAATCAATATGGATGGCGACATGCAAACATATGAGGCTAGACTAGTGGTGAAAAGTTATAACTAAGTTGATGGCGTTAATTATAAAGAAACCTTTTTAGCAGTTGCTATGGTAAAATCCATTCAGATATTGCTTGTAATAGCTGTATATTTATTGTGAGATATGGCAAATAGATATTAAAACAACAGTCCTTAATGGAAATCTGCAAAAAAAGATGCTTATGAGACAGCCTCAAGGTTTTATATCCAAGTCAAATCTGAATCAGATATGTAAGCTAAGGAGGTCCATTTATGGACTAAAGTAAGCATCATGGAGTTGGAACATCAGATTCAATGAAGCAATTAAAGAATTTAGCTTTAAGAAGAAACCTGATAATCCTTATGCTTATAAAAAGATAAATGGGCAACCAATCATTTTATTGATGATGTATGTTGACAACTTCTTGCTTATAGGCAATGACATACCTATGTTGCAGAACACTAAGTTCTGGTTATCTAAACAATTCTTCATGAAGGATTTGGGTAAAGTAGCATTCATTTTGGGAACTAAAAACTACAGAGATAGATCAAAATGAATGCTTGGATTATCCCAATCCTTGTATATAGACAAGATTCTTAAAAGGTTTATGATGCAAAACTCCAAGAAAAGATACTTGCTTATGGTTCATGGTATACATTACTCGAAATAGATATGTCCTAAAACATTAGATGAAAGGGCATATATGTATGAGATTCCAATAGCATCAGCAGTTAGATCCATCATGTGTGCCATGTTATGTAAAAACTAGATGTACTATATGCTCTAAGTATCATGAGCAGATATCAAAGCAATGCTAGTAAGGGTCACTAGACTACTATGAAGAATATCTTAAAGTACTTACAAAGAACTAAGGATATCATTTTAGTTTATAGAAGTGCTAAGCTTTGAGTTAGGGGCTACACTAATGCTAGCTTCTAATAAGATTAGGATGACTACAAGTCATAAAGCAGTTATGTATTTACCCTTAATAGAGCTGTAGTTAGTTAGAAAAGTTCTAAACAAGTAATAACTACAGATTTAACAACCAAAGTTGAATACATCTAGATGTGTGAGGCTACGAATGAGGTAGTTTGGATAAAAAAGTTCATTATTGAACAAGGTGTAGATTCGAGCATAAAGTAGCACTTTAGTGTGATAATAATGAAGCCTTGGTACAAGCTAAGGAACCAAAATCTCATCATAGATCTAAACACGTATTACAGTGATATCACATCATTAGAAACATAATAAAAGGATATGATGTTAGTATGGAACGGGTACCCAGTAAAGACAATGTAGTCGATCCTTTTACTGAGGTTTTGCCTCAATAGAAACATGATGGACATATAGATAATATGAAGCTTAAACATATAGGTGATTGGTTTTAGTGTTAGTGGAATATTATTAGTGTAAGCCTTGTAAGCCAATCAGATGAACTTGTAATAAACTGGCATTTGGTATTTCATGTAACATACATTATATTTGAGTAATATGATATAAGGAATTTATTTATCCATAAGATTGATCTATTACTAGTTATTTGAATCTTATTTAGATAAAACCTATCAAGCATATTATCTTATAATGGAATTGCAAAGAGTTAATGCCGCACCCCCAAAAAAATCCATCACAGATTAGGAATGCACGTGCGACTTAAAAATATTGGTGTAGGGGAAAATGATAAAAT
This sequence comes from Adansonia madagascariensis, assembly GCA_038381835.1. Lineage (NCBI taxonomy): Eukaryota > Viridiplantae > Streptophyta > Magnoliopsida > Malvales > Malvaceae > Adansonia > Adansonia madagascariensis. The sequence continues at coordinate 32,211 of JBBYHL010331272.1, forward strand.
TCTTGACATGGAAGTCTCCCCTCGATTAGGACTAGGACTATCAGACAAATCGCTCATCTAACTGATCTTGTGGCCACTATGAAGTGGCTAACACTTGGATTCATCACTAATTATTTGGGGTAAGTGTGATTAGATGCCTATTGAAACTAACATTTGGAGTTAAAAAACTTGAGATATCAATTTCATGGTCTATGCAGTCCAAAGATTTAATAGTTAGGCTTGGGAGTTGGTTATGAGCAAGGAGGTACAAACCTCCCCATGACACCTGAAATTAGTACCCTTTTAGCTATGTCTTAACTTGGCTTTGATTTCTTTAATTTTAACTTGCATGATTTGATATAACCCCATTTTAATGCATGAATTTTGTATAACATACTAAACTTGGCTTTTAAAGAAAATTTAAATCTCATATGTGCCCTATAAAGGTAGGGAAAATAAAGATTTTTGATTAAAAATAATCATTTGGATTTAATTTTGAAAATAGAATATTTCATATCAAGCATTGGAGGGATGCCAACATGAAACATTGTTTTAATGATTTTTGAAAACAATTTTTGAAAATATGAATACAAGGTGAACATCATAAAGGAAACATGTTAGTAAAACGATAATATGAGATAATTGCATAAAATAAATAACACAAAACAATAAAAAAAAGAAAAGGGTGATCAGAATATGTCTCAGAATTGTCATCAGTAATCTAAAAATAACTAAGTTGACAATTTTGAGATGTGTTTGGATCCATTGATGAATTGAGGCATGAAAACTAGGTTTAAATTTTGCAAAAGTCTAGAAAGGTCCGACGAAAGGAAATTTAATTTTTTTAACAAATTTTGCAAAGCGGTGTTGGGGTATCTTTTTGGAAAATAGGGTTAGAGTATCCTTATAGATGAAAACTTTGATGATTTTTAGAAAGAAAAGGCTTAAATGACTTGAATCAATAAAAGCTTTGTAATTTCTTGGTAGGTTAAATTTTAACAATTCTTGACAAAATAGAAGATTCTTAAGTTAAAAGAAATTGATAAAATAAATGTAATAAAACAAAAATTGATTGTATCTTGATCCAAACCTACGGGGGTTGATGCATGTTTCTTTTAACTTGATGAGATGGATCGAGATCACATGGGGGCATCCGAATGCCTCAGAGTGGGATTTAGAGAAAATCAACTAATCTTGATTAATATTGAGAATAGTGGGCAGCATCGCACTGTCCCTTTTTTTAATTTTATTTCAGGCAAATTCAAAGGTCTTAAGGGTCAGATAACTAATGGAAATGTGACTTGAAAAGGGTTAATATAAATATTTTAAAAATCCCTAAAATCAATTTTTTAGGTGAAAATGATTTTTGAAATTGTATCTAATGCCACGCTAACAGTACACGTAAGGGAAAGGGTGTAGTGAACTTTGAAAAATCATTCTCGACTCATATGGTATTGTTAAATAGAAAATAATAGCTATCCAGAAAGGAAATTTCATGAAATTTTATGAAAAATATTTTAAAAATTCAAACAAATCATCTAATAGGCCAAAAAGGCCCAAATAGAATGTAATTCACGGATTCTAAAGGTTTCAAATAGCCTTAACTTAAAAAATCATAGCTCTCTCATCTAAAATGATCTGGGGGCAAACAAGATACTGTTGAAAAATTATTTTGACATCCTTTCAAGAAAATATAAAAAAAGTTTTAGAAAAATGGTTTAAGGTTCAAAAATGATTTTCTAAGTCATGACTACAGTGCTATTAGGGTAACGAGGATTTTTAGTTTTTTTGGGTTTCTTAAGACTAAACTTGGGCCATGGCAAAAGGTAATGAGTGAATGGGCTTCACTAGCGCAAATACGCTTATCCTAAAGTAGTTTGGGACAATGAGTCCATTGACCATGTCACAAACACAAGGACTTTAGGCAAAAGAGCAAGCTACAAACAACTTTGAATAATAAAAAAAGTATTTTTTTTTGCAATAGGACATTTAGACTCAGTGGCCTTTAATCCAAACATGAAAAACTTGATTTTCCCCAAGATTGGAAGACTGATGAATAAAGTCCTTAAGTTCACATCAATCCCTATTTATTAAGGTCAATATGGCCTTAACTTAGGGGTTTTAGGAAAATAGGCTTTTGACAAGCAACAAACAAGCATAATGACAAGTGTCTGATGAATTAAATATGATGTTTATGACAAATAAACATAAAAAACATGTTTAAGCAAACAAAGATGACATTTTGGTATGAAAAGGATGACAAAATGCAAGGGAATGATTAAGAAGATGCATGGAGATACTAAGATATGCTTATAAAGACATGAAACATGATAAGATATAGAGGAAAATATTTTCATCGGATGAACATATGCTAGAAATTTCAATGACAGCATAAAGACATGATTTTTAGTAGGAAAAATGCATGAACATGTTAAAGTGTGCTTATAAAGGCATAAAACATGATATGAGCATGAAAGAGAATGCTTTCATGACATAAACAAAAGGTGGAAATTTCATGACAACATAAAGCATATTTTTTAGGCAAAAAAAATGAATAAGCATAGTAACATAAGTTTATGGAGGCATAGAACATGATATGAGCATAAAAATGATGTTTCCATGACATGAACATCGGATGAAAATTTCATGACAATATAAAGACATGATTTTTAAGTATGAATGCATGAGTGGCCATCAAAGGAAATGCATGGAATCTATAAGGGGTCATGGTTGCATAAAAGGGTCACTAACATGGTGGAAATCATGAAAATGGCAATAAAATAAAAAGACAATTTGAGAAAATATACCAATAAGAGCTCTAACAGTTTTTCCAAGCAAAGGTGTTGCCTTTGAAGCTTTTTCTTACTTGCTATGTGTAGACGCGTCATTTTGTCCAAGCCAGTTTTTGGCATCCTAGGAGTCTGGTAAAAGATGATAAAATAAAAAAATAAAAATAAAAACTGTAGATGACTGCTGGGTGCTTGTCGCCAGGCACTATTAGGCAACACGGCGCTAGGTGAAAAAATTTTTTTGGGAAGGTCTAAAATGCCTATGGGCTGTAGCCACTTTTCATGGTGTCACCAAGGTTATTCAAATGAATACACAAGTTAATTTCTCACTGTTTATGACTGAGTTAAGGTAACTTAAGAAGCCACAGTTATGTGAAAGTTATATTGTTACATGAGTATTGATATGAGGCCTTTATAGTGCAAAAAACTTGAATTTTCACATATAGTATCGATACTAAAGGGTTTGGTATTGACACCCAAGGTGTGGTATTGATACCTGGCATGTTTGTATCGATATAGGCCTTGGCAATAGCTAAAGTTGTGATTTTTAGTGAAATGTATCAATACACAAGCATGAGTTTCAACACAAGTCCATGTAATATTAATACAGGCCTTTAAATCTTGGGATTGAAAACAATTTTTGCTCTTAGTATCGATGCACACCTCTTTGTATTGGTACTTAGGGGTAAAAATTGCCTTGTGCATCGATACAACATGTTTTGTATTGATATAGTAAGGCATCTTGCCTTGCTCAGACCATTTTTCAACCTGCAAAAATCTGATTCAAACATGTTTTGGGCACCAAAAAACCATCATAAAACATTGCAAACCTTGGCTTTGGGCATATGATCGAATTTAAACAAATTTTAGAGCCCAAACAACCAATGACAAAGGTTATTTTCACAAGATAAATGGTTGTAAGAGGGTGGCAAACATATCATCAGCTGGGAGGCAGTTGTAGCCTTTTTGCTCTATTTCTTAGCATGACAGAACCAATGAGAAGAAAACCAACTGAGCATGGTAGCTAGAGATGTTCCCTAGTCCAGGAAAGATAAATAAAAAATGCCATTGCCTTGTTTCCTAAAGGCATTGGCTGAGCATTAGATTAAAAAGGGAACTTTCAACTATTTGAAAAGAACTCTTTCCCATCTGAAAAAAAACTCTATCAACCATAAAAAAAACTTTCAGCAATCAAAAATGCTTTCCAACAATCCTAGAAAACTCTTCATCCATCCCCACAAATCCTCTATCAACTCTAACTCCAACTCCAATAACTCACAAAAATGCTGTTCCATTGCCTTTCACCCTCAACCAACCTCTATTCCCATTGCTCCCTAAAACCACTACCAGAACACCTTTAAAAACTTAATCTTTCATATACTTGCATCCTCAAACACCCCATCAGCAACCATATTACCAGAAAGCTTTTTCCTTTCACCTTTTTTTTGCTAAACAATAGCAAAAATAGGGAAAGAACTAAGGTTAAAGTTACTACTTAAAAAAGGGAAGAAACTTCAAGCTTTTGCTGGTATATTTTCTACCTTGTTCCATATATTTTCTATTTTGATCATTCATTTCATTTTAATGAGCCCTTCATGCTGCCATGACCCTCCTAATACTCCCATGCATCTTTGTTGCCTTGGTTATGGTAGTCCTAGGATCTTGATGACCCTCTTGACACCTTGATGTCGTTAGAAATATAAACTCACCATGCTTTATTTTCATCATCATATAGCCTTTTCTCATGCATCTTTTTCCATGTTCCTTCCATATTCACATATCCATTTCATATTTAAATGGTTACCTTAGTGTGTCTTAGGTAAGGAGGCTCATGAAATAAAAATGCTATCTTGACAACTCCAACATCCACTCATTTGTAAACATGTTTATGTCATCTCTATGCACCCTATTTGTCATCTTCTTGCATTGGTGTTACCCATTTCCATGTCCAAATGTCATCTTTGAATGCTTGCATGTTTAATCCATGTTTCTATTTGTATTTACTGCATTTTGTTTATGATATCTCCATTAAAATGCTTGCTAATTTCTTAAAAAGTGATTTTTAGAAACACTGCCAAGTTAGGTTAATGCTACCTCCAATAGATGAAGAGTAGCATGGACTTAATGTTTTCACCAAATTGGTCTCCCAATCTTGGGGGTAAATCTATATTTCAGTTCTGGATTCATGGTGAAATAAGTTTATTTTTCAAAAAAGAAAAAGGAAATCCTTTTTAGTATTAATCCTCGATCTTGAGTATGGTCAATGGGTTGTTCCAATATCCCAAACTACTTTAGGATTATGGAATGAACTTGTGAAGCCAATGTTACTTTCCATCGCAGACATTCAGACATCCTAAATTCGAGCCTATCTTTAAAAAAATTGGAATATCGAATAATCTACCCTGTTTTTGCTTTGGTAGCATTGTAGCCTAAACTTGAAAAATCATTTTCAAACCATAAAATATTTCCTTTAATTTTTATAATATTTTTCCTTCATAGAGCATTGAACTACCTTTCTAACAGTGTCTTATTTGCCCTCGAATCATCCCGAACGAGTAAGTTATGATTTTTCAAACCTTTGCCATCTGAAACCCCTAGAACCAGCGTGCAACATTTTGTTTGGGCCATTTCGACCTATCAGATGACTTTTAAGAAATTTCCAAATATTTTTCCCAAAATGCTCACAAAATTCCCTTTCTAGAAAGGTATTATTTATGATCTAATGATCCTAGATGAGCTTGGAATGATTTTTTGAAATCCATCGTGCCTTTTTAATTGCACATTTTGCCAGTGCTGAAACTAACCTAACTTTAAAAGTTAATTCTACCTAGAAAAGGATTTTCTAGAATTTTTGAAATATTTTTATATTAAAACTTGTTGAGTTACCTTATTTACCCTTGAAGCTTTTGGATGTACCCAAAAAAAATGCGAGAATAGAGGGGACATAATGCTATCCCCTATTTTCAACCTAATTTTTAAATCTCCTTTTATCGAGACGTTCAGATGTCGCGAAATGCATCTGGTTGATTCCCCTACAACATCAACCCCTTTTGACTTGGATCAAGATAAAATACAAAAAAGAATAGGATTTCATATTAAAATTTTTGCTAGTGGAGATAGTCCAACTCCAAAGGATACTCCAACCCCATTTTTTTATTTAAAATTTTTCCTTGCTCCTAAATGTTTTCCTAACTTTTGGGATACTCCAAACCTATTTTTAAAATTAAAAAAATTTAAATTTTCTCGTTGTTTCTAAATGTTTTCCTAAGTTTAGGGGCACTCCAACCCCACTACTCTAAAGGGATACCCTAACCTCGTTTTTATTAAAAATTCAAATTTTCACATTAATCTCAACTATTTTCATAACTCTATTTTAGGGGACACTCCAACCCCACCTCGGCGAGGGGATACTCCAACCCTGCTTTTACTTCAAAACTTAAAATTGTTTCTCTTCTGGATGCCTTAAACTGTTGTGATAAAAATCATCTTTATCCTTCAAACTATCATTAAATCCAGACTGGTCTATGAACTTGTCATCTCGGTTATTAGTCAATAATCGAAGGTAATTATGAGATACATTTTGGTCGCCTCTTCCTTTTTTACATTCTTTTGTTTGTGATTGCTTGTTTATGATATTATTACATTTCTCATTTTTAGCCTTACTAGCTTGTTTTCCTTTTATACTGACTATTATGCATTCATATTTAAAATTCATTTTCCACTAAAATTTACGAGGCAATGTTTGATGTTGGTATCTTTCCAGTGCCTAATACGAGACATCTAATTTTTTAAAATCCAATTTAGACATGGTTTTCACAAAAATCCTTATGTTCCTCATATCTCTGAGGCATATATGTGACCTAATTTTCTTTAAAAAACCCAGATTTTCATTTTTCAAAACTTCGTGTATTAAAGGGGATTACATCTAAATAGAGACAGTTGATTTAATTGAGACCAAAGTGAGACATAATTAGTAGGTACCAATTTCAGGCGTCGTGGGGATGCTAGTTCTTCCCCACACGTAACCAACTCCTGAACCCAACCAATAAATCTTTAGATTTCATAGACCTTGAAATCAGTGTTTCGAGTTTCTTAACTTGTATTATTTTCAATAGGCATCCAATCTTGCCTAGCCTAAAATGATCGGTGGTGACTCCAAGTTTATGGCCACTTCATGGTGGCCATCTGAGACTAGTTGGATGAGTGGCTTGCCCCACAGTCTTTCTCCCTTTCATATTGTTACGCCTAATCCAAATCCTAATCAAGGGATAACTCAAAGGCTTGACCATGACCAACCATCATTTATTTTTAAGTTAAGCACGCTATGCCCTTCAGATCATTCAAAGTTTTAAAGGCCGAGCACGTGGCAACACTATGATTTAAAAAAAAAAAAAAGCAAGCAAACAAAAGTGGCTTAAAATAGTGTTTAGAGGTGTTTTTTTAAGGTCGTATGGTAAGCCATGAAAATAGGAAGCGTTTTAGGTTTTTTTATGGTTGAAAAATGTATTTAAAGTGTGAATCCCTAAAGTTTACTGAGAATGTTATGTTATTTAGCCATATGAAGAGTGAAGAAAAATGCAAAAGGTAAGGGCATTTTGGGGTTTGGGTGATGTACATTAAATGTGGACAAGTTACTATGCTCAAGTAACATTCAAATGCATTGGCTTGCTTGTCAAAAATAGTGGATCAAGGCCACTTTATGCAGATTAGCCATGAGAAAGTCTAAGGTTGCCCTTTAACAAATTAAATTAAGTCATGAATATGTCCTTAGGCATGGCTATTTGGCCCTAAAAAATTGTAATTGATCCAATCACAAGTCTAATGTTGAGGCTTGGTATGAATTTAGATGGTTTTTGGTGCCAAAGTTGTGACCAAATTTGTGTTTCAATGTCATGGTGCAAAAAAGTTGACAATGACACAAATTAGGCAAAATACATAGGACGTATCGATACATTGCATATTGTATCGATATATCTAGGCAAAAACCTAAAATGTATCTTTCCAGATTGTATTGATACAATCAGTTGTGTCTTAATGCATTTTGGCCAAAAATTAAATTTCAGCTACAATATAACCTTTTATTAATACAATTGGCTCATGTGTCGATACACTAGCTCATCTATCGATACATTCCCTTTTGTACTGGTACAAATAGTAAGTTTTTGGATTTTGATGAAGTAAAGGCTTTGTATTGATACTTAGAGTACATTTATTGATACATATTTATAGAAACATGAATTTTGCATACCTTTGGCTCTTCAAACACCCCACCTTGACTAAGAATGATGAATGGCTAACCCATGCTTGCTCAAATGAACTTGATAACACCTCAAATAGTGATCCTTGATGCATTTTTTTACATTTTTTATATGGTCCCTAGGTATTTCAAGGCTTCTTAAAGTAACTTTTTGCTTGGCAACATGGCACCTAGCAGTCATCACCATTTTTTATTTTTATTATTTTATTCTCTTACCTTTCAATTAAGTCCTGAGATGCCAAAAATTGGCCTAAACAGAATGGAGTGTTTACAATTACAATTATGAGATCTCTATGCATTAAATCGTTTTTCTAAAGCTGTTTTTAGTCATCTTGTTGTCAAGACTAGGCATTGACATTGCACAAAGATTGGTAAGGCACTATGTATGGGAGGCATGCATCTGATCTTATAAGTTAAAGTATAGAGATACTTGCAGACATCATATGGTGGGTGCTTGTTTTGAGAATAAGTTCACCAAACATGACTCGCTACAGGAGTTCTATTTGGTATTTCACTCAAGTGTCTATGGAAATAGTCTTCTATGTTAGTAGTGTAAGTGATCATTAGACTTGTGACATGAAGTCACATGTTAATAATTTTACTTATTTTTTGCAAACTTTATATGATAACTAGACACACTCTCTAAATGTGCAAGGATTTTAGGGCAATAATCCAAAAAAATGATAGATAATGGGAAATTAAGTTTGATGAAGAGCTTAAAGAAAAAGAAAAAGAAATAATCAACATGACTAGAGAAGGCCGTGAGATCTACCATCCTTTAGTTATATACTATGTTAAAAAATATTCACTCCCGTAAAAAAAAGGCATCATCAAAATTAATGATTGAAGCTCTAACACCTTTTTTGTACAAGGAAAATAAACAAGTACCATTGGGTGTGAATGCAAAGCAATAATCACAAAGCCATCAAGCAATCATTGATATCATAGGGTTGAGCCATGTAACTCGGAGTGACAATTCTATGCACCCGAGACTGTTGAGTTTGAGACAAAGTAAAAGGCCAATAAACCTAATTGCTCTAGAAAAACACCAAAAGTCGATGGGACTCTAGTGTAACCCTTAGTCGAGATAAAAGAATAGTGAAGCTACCAAGTTTCTCAAATTCATAAAGCATGCAAGTACAACATCTTTGAAAAGCTAAATCAATAACTAACAAAAATCTCTACATCTGCATTATTATTAAGCTCTGAGTTGCATTGCAATGCCTCATTAAAAGTATTAAATTAAACCTATGTGCCCTATAATAGTTAATGGATAACCTTAACTAATTGGTAAACAACATCAATACAAATAATTTCATCTTCTTTAATGATGAAGAAATTTCATCTGGTGTAATGGGATCTATCAATGTCCTATTTATCATCACCTTCTATAAAAAGGCATATATTATCGAATGTGCCCCTCAATAATGGGTCTGTCTTAATGTCATGCCCTTCTCAACCAGATCTTGACTAATGGGTAGATATGTCCTACATCTAACATAGCCATTTGATTGTTAGAGTTTTTAATGAAATCATTATGAAGTGAAGAGAAACATCCAAATCTTACCTGAGATCGACCCATGCATATATGAAGTTGATTTTCAAGTTATGATTTGCGTTTGCTTACACGTACCTTTTAGGCAAGTCTTTGGCTAGAGTAATTCCATATTTTCTCCACTAAAAAGTCAAATTTATGATGGGCGAATGAACGGCCAAAATATTTTGGAGGAAAACATGATCGGTTCAACTTTCATCAATACCCTTTATGTGGAAGCCAATATTGAGGTTGTGGAATGCTTATTCTGAGCTTTTTAAGTTGGTTAATGTCATAGTCATAAGCAAAAGGTCCAAAATACCAAGCCTAAATTATTAAGAAATAGTCAGATATGTCTGAAGCTTACAATGGGCAAAGGTTATTGAGCGAGCAAAGGGCTTCAAAGGTATCTCCAAGGAATGATCTGCTTAATGAGCATCACTAAAAAAAAAGGCAAGTACAAATTAGTTTAAATTAAAAGCACCAAAGAAAAAAAATCATGAGCAAGAATAAAAAAAAATAGGCTGGATATTAGGGCTGCAATTGGAACAAAGTTCAACCACCAATAGGTTTTTAGAGGAAATCTTTCATTCTAAAGATTTTTTTAACCTTGGAATGGAAAAAGATTAGTCCAATGACATGTTGGTGGTAGAAAAGGCTTTCAAAAAAAAATTCTTAGTTAATGAAATTGAGGAGGACGTAAAATATTTGGAAGGTAAAGTAGAATTAGGCCCTATCTTCGAAGATTTAAGCTAAAAAATTAGATCGCAACTAAAATCACTATGGTAATTAGTTTAGTCCCTAAGTAATCCCAAGAATTCATCCTATTAGCCTTTGCTAAAAGGCATGTAGGAATCTTTTTGTATGGATTTAATTTGTCAATTATCATTTAATGAAATTACTATCATAAAGTATTTCCATTATTCATGTCCTTTTTTTTTCTCTCACTCTTGTTACAATTCTTATTTTAAATGTTCTCATTCATTAATTTCCAATACCATTTCTTTTGGCCATACCATTTTTTTCTCAGTAGTTTCAAGTGTCTCGATGAAAGAGATGCTAACAATCTCCTTAAAACCTTAGAGATTGATGTTAAAAGAACCATTTACGTTGGCAACATCAAGTCTGATGAGGATTCTAACAACTACACTTTATCTCCCGATCTTATGAGACTAATTAAATAAAAAATTAGACAAATGTTACCCTAAAAGAATCTATCAATGCCATAAATCTAGAAAGTAAGGATGATAAAAAGAGATTATGATAGGATTTGCAATCTTGCGTACCATTAGAAGAGAGCTAATAATGCTACTTATGGAGTACAAGAATGTATTCATATAGTCTTACCAAGACATGCTAGGGTTGGATATGGATATCATAGTCCATAAGCTTTTTCTTACGCTAAAGTATAAATGATTCAGCAAAAGTTAAGAAAGATGAGGCTGGAGAGGCTATTGAAGATGAAAAAATAGTAAAAATTGTAATTTGATTGTAGATTTCTTGAGTTGGCAAAGGACCTAGGGTGGGTTGCCAACATCGTCTTGATACCAAAGAAATATGGAAAAGTAAAAAATGTGTATCAATAACCTTTATCTAAACTAGGTAAGCCTAAAAGGTGATTTTTGCCCTACACATTGACAAACTAGTGGATAATACAGTGAAAACTCTTTATACTCTTTCATGGGTAGATTCTCAGGATATAATTAAATCAATATGGCTCTAGAAGATATGGAAAAAACCACTTGTGTAAAAATATAGGTAATGTTCTACTATAAGATGATGCTATTCGAGCTAAAAAATACAGAGGCAAGCGATCAAAAGGCCACAGTGACTTTTTACAATATGATGCATAAAGAAATAGAAGGTATATGGATGATATGATTGCAATGTCGCCAAAGGTGGAACATGTAACAAACCTTTGAAGCTCTTTGAGAGGTTAAGAAAGTTCAAGCTCAACCTCAATCCTACTAAATGCACTTTTAGAGCAACATTAAGAAAATTTCTAGGCTTTAAAGTTAACAAGAAAGGCATAGAAGTTGATCCTGATAAAATTAAGGCTATTTAAGATTTGCTGCCCCCTCATCCACAAGAAGAAGTATGAAGCTTTTTAGGAAGGTTGAACTACATCGCACGGTTTATCTCCCAGCTCAATGATAAGTGTGATCCCATATTTTGGCTCTTTCGAGAACATAATCTAAGAGAATGAGATGAAGAGTGCCAAAAGGATTTTAAGAAGGTAAAGCACTATTTACCAAACCCACATGTTTTTATGCCTTCAGTCTTGGGTTGACCACCGATATTATATATATCAAATTTTGAAAAGTCAATGGGATGTGTATTAGGGTAACACAATGAGGTCAAAAAGATGGAGTCAATTATTTACTTTTTTAGTTAAAGCTTTATAGATTATTAGTAGAAAGGCTATGCTATTCTTTAATATGGACTGCCCAAAGACTTAGGCAATACTTGTTGTATCATATTGCTTGGTTGATTGCAAATCTCAATCTAATCAAGTGTCTTTTTGAAGCACCTGTATTATCTGGATGAATTGCTAGATATCAAGTATTGCTATCAAAGTATAATATTGTGTTTGTGAACTAGAAAACCATTAAGGGTCGTGCAGTAGCTAAAGTCTTAGCAAGTTGGGCGTTAGATGGCTATGAACCATTAAGTTATGGCTTTCAAGACAAAAAGTTAATGTGCACTGTGGACACCTATTTTTGTCTGGGTCTCCACAAATGATTTTTCAAGAGTAACAGCCATCACCAAAATTATTTTCCCATGCTGAATTTAGCAAGAATAATCCTAAACAAAGATAATAGTGATTAAAGAGCCAAAATGGAACATTCTATGCAAAATATGTCAAAGGTACAGATACCTTACCTTAAGGTATTAATACATTGTTACCCAATGCTTGAAATATTCAAATATTAGGGTAAGTATCGATACTAGTAAAAATAAATTTGCTTGGTAGTACTTTATGTGTTTTTATGGGCACTAATGTATTGATACTTTCTCAAAAAGTATCGATACACTAGGCCAAAGTATTGATATTTCAAGATTGATACCCTGACAACTTAGGTAATTTGGACCATTTCTTTCAAGATTTAAAGGCATTTGTCTCCCACTTATTGTAGACACTTAATTTTGTCTAAGCCCTCTCTCTAACAATTTGAAATATCAAAGATCGAAAACAAGCAGCCATCTCGTTGGAGGTCAACCCCTTTATGTGAACCAAGCATTTTTAGCATTTATTTTATCATATCTTGACGACCATTAGCGTGCATGATCAAGGAATTTACATTCCAAGGTTTGTAGAAAGCAAACCTGGTCAAAAAAATGAAGTTAGGAGAGCAAATTAATTTTTAATTTTCTTTCCCATGGAACTATGGATTTTTTAATATGTCATGCTTAATTTAATTTCCCTTTTTTAGAAAATTTGGAGACTTTTTTTCATGAAATTTGTGATCAACTATTATGTATTTTAACTGATACTTGTGCCATATTTATGTTGATACTAAATTTAAAAAAATCAAAAATTATGGAAAAAATGTTCGTATCGGCATTTATATCAGTCGGTGTCAAATTTTTTTAATTAAATGATTTATTTTTAATTTTGGACAATAATTAGAGTTCCCCTTTTCGTAAAGATATTCCTCGTAAACATTTTCTAGGTTTTAAATTTTGATAATTTCATCATTGATTAAATTTTCAATTAAATATCTTGGATTTATTTAATTTTGTTCCTAAACTTGAATCTTTTTGGAATTTTTTGTTCTAAAGCATAGAATTTTCAATTCCGTAAGGCTTTTTTCGTCAACTCTTTCGAAGTTTAGGATTTTTTATTTTCTTTATTGTCATTAACCACTTTCAATTAAATATTTTGTAGTTACTTTTTTTCAAGAGCTAAATTCATTTTGAATTTTTTATTCTATAAGGAATTTTCTCTTGAACATTTTACAAGTTTGGAATTTTTTATTTTGTCCTCTTCGTTCTACGCATAAAAGTTTCTCATAATTGGCCACTTTTTGAATAATAGCATTTCAATTTTAATTAGAATTCAACACTAGGGATATTTTTCAAACATTTTAATGTGAAAAAAATTTTGTCCTCTTCGTTCTACGCATAAAAGTTTCTCATAATTGGCCACTTTTTGAATAATAGCATTTCAATTTTAATTAGAATTCAACACTAGGGATATTTTTCAAACATCTTAATGTGAATCATGCATGAAGTATCCTACCTAGATTATTTTTACGTGGAAATTCCCATTAATATCTTTTTGCATGAAAATTAAATTCATTGATGCATGAAATCTTGGGAATCTTCATGCATAGTTTTTTAATTAAATTTTTTTGCATGGAATTTTTCATGTAATTCATTAAGGATTTTCTAGACTCTTTTTTAAACCAAAATTTTCCTAATTAAGTTTTTCCCATGTAATTTTTTTTGGTTCAAATTTTTCTAGGGCTTTTTAATTAGAATTTCCTACATGATTAAAATTTTTAATTTATAAAATGTAGCATTTTAATTAACCTTTTGAAGTTTTCTAGATTGTTTCCCCCAAATTTTTCTAATTGGATTTTTACCCATTGTTTCATTAATTTAATTTTCCTTGTGGACTTTATTTAGATTTTTTCATGATTCAATTCTTAATTGAATTTTATCATTTGTAATATTTTAACTAAATCCTTATGCATATGAATTTTAATTCAACTTTAGTTCTTCGCAATTTAGTCCTTTCAATTTAAATTCTTTCATTTAATCTTCACTAAGGGTTGTTGCTCACGAATTCATTTATTGTTTTTCTTATACATGTACATAAGGTCTCAACATAAAATTTTTATACATGAGAATTTTTAGTTAGGATTTTTACACAACTTTTGCAATTTTGGGCATTGTTTATTAATTCAATCATATATGCTTAGGAAATTAATCCAAAGCTTATATGATTGATTTTATTTGCTTAATTTAACACTTAAATTATCCTTTTCATAATCTAATAACATTTTCTAATATTATTTAATTTTAATTAATTTGTAAATTAAGTTTATATTTAATTTAATTTAATTTAATTTTCATTCAAAATTCTAAATGTCTCACATGCATCATGGCACAAATCATTTCCAACTCCACTATTCTCCTACCTCCCATCTTAGCCTATCCTTGGCCATATGCTTGAAATAGTGATTTCTAATTTAATTAATTTTAGTGTTTTAATTAACCAAGAGGTTTAAAATAATCCCTTGGCCGAATTTGATAAAAAGGGGGGGGAGTTCATTTTTTATTTTTTTTTTCTTCCAACAATAAAAAACTCTATTGGTTTTCTTAGTTCCTTAGTATTTCTAGCTTTTTAAATTCATTTTTTTAAGAGAAAAAAGTTTTCGAAGCTTTAAGTGTTAAATTTATATGTTTTTATTCAAGAAAGGCATTTTTTTTCAAAGCTTGCTTTTAAATTTCTATCATTCTTTTTTCTACCATTCACTTGATTATCAAAATTTTCTTTCCTTTTGTTGCCAGCTTCATGAACCTAAATTATTTAAGTGAAAGCAATGAGCAAGCTTTAGTGATTTTATATCACCATTTTGTTTATTATTTATCAAAATATTTTTTCCAAAGTTAAAATGTTTTAAGTCCTGTTCATATGAACTTATATGGATTTTGGGTGTTAGTGAATTTCTATGATAGTTTTGGGATTCATGTCTCACAAAGAAAAAAAATTAATGTTAGGATTTTTTTTCTTTTTAATTTTTTGTCTTTCATGTACAACATCCATATACTAAGAATACTTGTACATATGCGAATAAATTCAAGCCTTTTTTACACTTTGCTTGTTTTGCTCATTCATTTGTTGGTATGCTTTTGCTTTCATAAATTGCCACAAGTTGCTAAATCCATTCTGTTTATTGCAGTTGGAAGGTTAAAGACATGGAAGATGATTTCAAGGCAAGAATCAACACTTTCATTTCAAAAAAATTCAGACATGAAGTTTGAGGAATGAAAGATCAGCTCAATTGACTAATGAAAATGATCAAAGGTCTTAACAAAACAAAAAAAAGTGATCTTGCCAAGGAGCTGCATCATCCTCATTGAACCAAGGGAATCAAAGTCTAAGGAATCAATCGGAATAATGGATTAGTGCTTTAGAGAAAACAGTAGAAGAAATTAGACATAAGATATGAGAGATGAAGAATTAACTCTCTAAACTAACAAAAATGGTTTGAGATCTCGATCTACCTAAAATTAAGGATCTTTGGAAATCACCATTACCTTTGGACTAACCCCATACCCTAACTGGTGCAGAGGTTAAATCAAGAATACTGCTAGGTGACAACACTAATATGTGGCCTATTCGGATAATTAAAAAGAACCTCCACAATTTTACATCAATCTAGATTAATACAAGCACACACCACTATTCTAGACTCCCCACAAACACTTAGGCTCTGGTACAAGCAAGAGATCATGAGAGGATCAGGAAAGACTTTGGTCTGATCCCATCATACTAATCTATAAAGATTTGTACCCTCTTTTGCTTTAAAGCCAACTGGTTGCATTGGTTTATCTCCAACCCCACAAAATCTAATACCCAAAAGGGTATAATCCTCATGCCTACTACGAGTAACATGCTAGAATCTAATGACACTCCATCAAGGATTGTACCCCATTAAGAATAAAGTGGAAAGCTTATGAAGGTTCGAATATTAAGGTTTAAGGCAAGGACTAGACTAGATAACAGGGAGACCTTCTACCCTTGTCACATTATTTCTAAACCACCTACTCTAAAAAGGTTTAATAACATGAAACCTTATAAAGTTATGAGAATGAGTAGATTTACTTGGACTTCATCCTTTACCCTAACCTTTTATCAATCAATGCCCTTGGTACTATAACAAATTTATAAAAATGGAAGAAAAGGAGAATAAAGTAGAGCTAAGGAAATTTCCTTACCTAGAGTTGTATGATCTAAACATCGCATGCAACTTTTGTCAAGGGGTGAAAATTCATTCCATAAAAGACTGCACCACATCCAAAAGCAAGGTATCCTTTATGGGTAAAAGCCTGACAAGTTCAAAGAGTTTGTGGAGGCCTATTTAGGATGGTAGGCCTAAGGGCCATCAATATTGGGGTAATATGCCAATCAAGGGCCATTTCTATCTTAAGTTTTAATTTCTTACAAATTTTTAGGAACTGCAAATATTTTAGCTTAAGATGGATGAATTTTATTTTGCAAGCATCATGCATCTTGTCTGTTATTTTTCTAGACCTCTTTAATGATAAGATTCTACACAATTGACTTTTGATATCAAGGGTAATAAGGATATTTTTAAAAGATTTTGTGTAATTGATGATCATCATAGGATAACACCTATTAGAGAAATCCTTCACCCTTATTCATACATTTTTTGGTCTTAAAAATCCAAATAAAGTCTTTTTTAAGCTAAGGTTCTATTTTGGATTCCTTAATGGTCTATTAAGCAAAGTACACATTTTTGAAGGCTCAAAATATTGGTAGCTTGACATGTGTTAAACTTATACTAGGTTTCTAAGATCTCTTCGAATTTTCTTAAAGAGCTTTATGCCATAAATTCCATAATCCATTTTAAATCCTTGACCTATATGGAATAAGGACATCATGTACCAAAAATACTTTTTCCTTTTCTCAAGATAACCTTTTTTAATCTAATTCCTGATAAACAGGACATAAGATTTGAGTTGTTTCTCATGTTGATTTAAATTGAAACAAAGGCAAATAGAGGCTATGGCAAGTTAAGACATTTGAGGGGCATAAAAAAGGAGAAAAATTTTGAAAAAAATAAGTACAATAACATATGAATAAAGTACTCAAAACTTTTCCAAAAGAAGTGATCCTTTTTCCTAAGGAAAAGCTTTTCAATTTAAGTGCGCTTGTTTTGGATGAAAAATGGCCATATTTCATCATCCTTTTCGTAAAAATGAACAATTCCTTTTGTGATGATCTTTGAGCCTAAAAAACTTTTCTTTCTTAAAACTCTAATCAAGGACCACCTTTCATATTAGACAGTAGAGATGAAATAGATTCTTAAAAAGAAAAGAAAAAAAGATATTATTTTATGAAAAAAATGCTTCTATTGAGTTTCTAAAAGTTTGAATTCTTTTTTAGAACAACAAAAAATGAAAAAAGAACAAAAAAGAGAAAAAAAAAGAGAAAAGAGAAAAGCAAAAAGAAAAGGAAAAAGGAAAAAGAACTAGAGTAATGCAATACAAAGAGATAGGCAAAAACAAAAAAAAAGAAGAAAATAAAAAATGGAGCAAAAGTATGCATCTCTCAAAAAATGAAAATTAAAAAATGATCCTTTATTCAATCACCCTTGAACACATAATTTAGGTTTCCTTACCCTTTTCACTGAACCATAAACTGTGGCCTACATTACATGCCTTATAAAGACGATTTTAATCAAACATAGTCATTTGAACATTAAGCTTATTCCCATGAAATTCTTAGAAAATCCTGCTTGTCAGATAAGTTTTGAGTCCTTAAAAATATGATGGGAAATTAATGGAAAAAGAAAAAAATTATAGGGTAAAAACACAGAAAGTGTAGTCTAGAGCGAACATAATGATTTTGGAACCATTTCCAAATAGGCAAAGATAGCCATAAAGAGAGAAAGAACCTTTCAACTAAATTTAGGGAAATTTGAATCTCTAAAAACTTCATAATGTCCATATAGGTTGAAGGATGAATTTTTTTCAATATTTTCTAAGATAACCTTTTGAGCCTTAGTCCTATTATTATTGGTGTATGCCCATGAACCAATCAGATTGAAACATGGGATACATAGTTAATTAACTATATACATGTTACTATTTTATAGTGAAAAAGGTTTTCCTTCATGATAGTGTTATGATTGACTATTATGCAAATATGAGGCCCTTGAAATGTAATGGCCTTGCAAAGGAATTATAAAAAGTTACAATCATGAGATCCTTATGCATTAAAATTGTGCTTCTAAATATATTCCTAGTCCTTGAATTAGCAAGATAGGGCATTGATAATGCACAAAGACTCGCATATGTTAAGCCTCCATGCATATAATGAATACAACTAGTCTTATGAGTTAAAGTATATGGGATACTTGGGGATAGCATATGGGTGCTTGTTTTATGGAAACAAGTTCACTGAAACATAGCCTGTATGAGAACTTCATTTGGTATTAGTCACTCAAATGTCTATGGAATATGTTCTCATGTACCATTCATGTAAGTAATTCTTAGACTTGTGATACCAGGTCATCTTATGTGACGAGTATCATACTTAGATTTACCTAAAATGGGTCCACAATAGATGGATACTTAAAGTAGGATGCATTAGGTATGACATGACCTATGTGGTAAATGGATGAGTGATCCACAAAGGATTCACAACCTTGGGTGACACTAAAGACTTATCTCGAATAATCTTGACTACGGTTAGTTGGATTAAAGTCTTTAGCTAAAGTAGAGTAAATTGTAAGGAATTACTCCTTGTAGATTCAAGATTTTTAACCTTCGTTACAAGATCAAACATGGATTGAAGCATGTGAAGACTCTGTACCATGCTCATGCTCATTCTGGGATATATGGTGAAAAGCCTGTATTATACTAATAGGCTGGCTATTGAAAGGTTTTGATAAGGTCACATTGACTGTTCAACATTTAAGTGGTTATGATGGATTGCTAGATCCCACTCTTGATCTATAAACATGATTAATAAGATTAATTATGCTCATGGCCAACATGTTGGAAACTTAATGGGTTACACACAATAGGATGATATTCTCATATTAAAATTAGGATTTGATTAATTTGACTTAATTAAATAAAAGATGATTAAATAGAAGACTTAATTAAAAATTTTAATTAAGAATTAATTTAAGAAAAAATTAAATTTAAATTTAAATTTTGTGAAATCTAGGATTTTGTTGTCACTCAAAGGCATAGTAGATAAGATTGGCTTATATGGATAATGTCTAAATTAAGACATTCTATGTCTGGATAGATAATGTCTAAATCAAGACATTATATGGTGGAATTATCCTAGACTAAATTCCTTAATAATCTTATCAAAAAATATTAATTATTTAGATAATTAATATTAATAAGATTATTATTAAATTAAAATTATTTTAATTTAATTTATGAGTTTTATTTAAATTAAAATTCATAAAAAGATTATTTGATCTAGCTAAAATGATTTCTAATTATTTATCTTGATTTAATTATGTTATAATTAAAAAAGATAAATTAAATGATTTATGAGATAAATTAATTTATTCATATGATAAATAAAGAGTTTAATTTAGATTAAACTCCAAAGAAACCTAACTAGCGTACTTACCTATAATGCATTTGGATGGAATTTTGGTCACACGTATGGTGCATTGGCTAAAATCCATAATGCCCATAAGATGAGCTAGATTTAGCCATAAGGTTAAGGGAACCAGTGATTGATCAAGTTTAATTACTTGAGGATAAAAAGGTTCATCTAAGCAAGTAATTGAAGTTGATCAAAGCTCTCCCCTATGAAGAAATTCATTTTTCGCTAAGCTAGGATAAACCAAGGGGAGGGATGGCTTTTTGCTCATGGTAACTAAAGAACTCTATGGAAGTGATTAAGTTTTTAGAGAAAATTGTTTTCTCTAATTCTCCAAGCATCGCCACCTTAAAGGAAGAAAATCTAGCATTACCACCACTTACTCTTCCTCCTATTTTCTGCAGTCTTCATTTTTTCTTTAGAAAAAACACCATCTTGGAAGAGTTCTTAGATCAGGTGAAGGAAGAAGCAAGTAGCAGTTATCTTTTGATTGAGGCTCATTAAGTCTTTTAGCTAGAACTGGAGAATCCATGATCCTTGAGAAGGCTTCCATTATCATCCATGTGGATTACTGTTGGAAGCAAGACAAATGTGTTGCTTATGACCTTGGGTATCTGATTAAACACTAAGCTACCTACTTTTAGGTTTTCTCCGATTTGATTAAACTCCAAGATTACGATATCTAATAGTTAGGTAATACCTTTTCACATGTATGATTTAATTTGATTAAATCTAATTTTTTAAAATATACTACACATTGACATCCCTCCTAAAAATCCATAGGGAAGTCCAACTATTTCTATGTTTAATCTTTTCGCTATGCATTTATTGCTATTTTATGAATATTAAATGCTATTATTCCATGAGGTTGGACTCCACTAGGAATATAGATTCTCTTCAAGTAGTATCAGAGCCTATAGGTTACAGATTACGTGTAGTATGGCAATTGACATTGGGATATCATATGCATTAATATCTAGTATTCAACCATGCAATCTTTGTAAAATAATTTTTATAAAATTTCTTTTAGTTCTGGATAGCATGCTAAATGTGTAATTTAATTAGTATTAAATTGTTTAGATCAAAAAAAAATTTTAAACCGATTCAGATTAAATACATATCAATATGTTAAAAAGCATTGTTATCTACCCTCTTAATAGGCATTCACTAGGCTAATTTTTTTGAAATTTTCTTTTCTATAAAAGTTAATTTAAATTATATATATTTATTTGACTCAATAGAAGCTAATTTTGGCCTAAGGTTGTAGAGATCTCAAAGCTAAATTTTTGAGCAACTTTGGAGGATCTATTACACCTAGAAACTCTTATGGAAATGTTCCATGGATTTGCTGCATCTTAGGGCAATAAGTAACCTGAATGGGATTCAATTTTTGGACTGATTTTATTCCTAGAATCTGTGGCAAACGTTGCCATATTCATTTCACTACGAAACCTTGCCTGTGAATGCAATTTCTAGCCATTTTGGTTACTGCCATTGATAAGTCTTTGGCAACACCTAGTGCGTGTTTCTAACACCTAAAAAGAGTCCCTAATCATCCTTCAAAGGTGACAATCAAAGGCTATTCACATGGCCAAGGAGATCATCGATATTGGGAACACTAATCATTAGAGTTTGACTTCTATTGGAACTGGATTTCTAGTAGGAGTCAAATACCTAAAAATTAGGAATCTGATTTCTAAAATTTAAGAGTTAATTCTGGTTGGATTAGATAATCATTATCTAATGATGAGATTCCTAAAAGTTAGGAGTGACTTAACAAAAATGGAAGGTTTTAAGATAACATAGTTTCCCAAAATAAACATTTAATTAAAGAATTAAAAGTTGGAAATAAATTTTATAAATTGTTCATTAAAATGAATTACCTTGATTTTAATTCTTAAAAATATAAATTTTGGAAACACTAAAGCATGAAATGAAGTATTTGTCCATGTTGAGACAAATTACCTAAAAATTAGGTAAGTGTCCATTGAAGACAAGTATCCTAAAAGTTAGGAAATGTGTTTAATCTTTTGGTCGATTCTTATAGATGCTTTGCTAAATGTAATAAACTTGTTTATACACATTTATACATTGAATGCATATGATTACAATGTGATATTAGCTAATACAATGTTATGCTATAATTTATTAAAGCATGATGGATGGTTATAGACTTACACCTTATTATGACTAGGTGAATGTATGGTTAATTCTTTCTTTATGGTGTTTATTTTTTAAATAGGGTCTACAAACCTTGCCTTTCTCTATTTCATTCTAGAGTTGTAAAATTCCTTTCTTACTTATTCTTTTTGAATGTAACTTGAGGTTTCTTTCGAACATATGTAAAAGTTACATAGTTTTAGCTATAGGATTAGGTTAGTTTAGGGAATTTTATTTTCTACAAATGTAAATGGAAGATGGCACCATCAAGAATTGTCTGAAGAGATCACTATCAAGGCTTGCAAAGACTTGGTGAGGTATCCTAGGGTTTTAATGAACTATTTTCCAAAATGGCTCATGGAAACTAAACTTAGTATAAAAGTTCATGATCATCCGTATAGGATTGCATGATTATATTTTTTTATGCTGATAGATATATATATGACACGTATGTGCATAAAATAAATGTGAATGCATTGTGATCAAACTCAAATCAATAAGACCCAATTAATTAATTAAAAGAAATCTCTCATAAAATATTGAGTCGATGCCTAAGCTTGATTAGACGCCTTCCATTAATTATAATAAGATACCTGAGTTTCGATCTTGAGGATTTATTAGGCAAACCCAAGGTCTTTTCCACCCAAGCTATTTAAGTTATAGTTAATGGGTCTTACTTAACTAATGTATGTTGTCTAGACATGTACAACTTAACTGCATGGCTTTAGAGGCAATGGTTAAGAGAAATGCATACGATGCATTTAGGTAAAGAGTTGCCACCTAATTGATCTCAAAGTTGCATAGAGATGCAATCGATAAATTAAGTTACCTACTCAATTATCTTTTACATGGCTTGTTGAGCTACCCCTAAGGTTATGTAAGAATGAAAGGGGTCCTAGCTCATTACGAAGATTCAAGCATTGAACTTCTTGTATTATAGTTGAGGGCTATAATTACACAAAAATAATGAGAATAATCATTGTAGTATTAAAACCTGATTGAATGATTACAATACATAAGTAATTGACAAGTAAATAGGTTCTAAATTCAAATAGGATATAAATAAGAAGTATGACTTCAAATTTATCACTTTGTTGCAAATTGGATGTTAACAGTTGACTAGGCCAAATTCTATCAACTGGCTTCACAGTGTTAAAATTGTTTTAACACAAAACATAAGACTTATGTCTTTGATGAGCTCATACCTGATGAGCCTGAACTTTCATAAGCATAAAGAGGTCATAGTACAAGCCATATGTGTTTGATGGCTAACGTGTCACCTTGATCTTCAAAAGCAACATAAGGGCATGGATGTTTTAGACATCATCCTAAACCTTAAAGGATTGTTTGACAAGGAAAGATGCATCGAAAGATTTGACATTTTGAAGGAATAATTCCAAACAAAGATGTCGAAGGCACTCATATAAGGACTTATGTGCTTAAGATGATTGTATGGATCACATGATTAAAATAGTTAGATTGATCTATGTATGTTAAGTTAGCATTGATTTAGTTCTCTCTTTTTTTTAATAGTTTGAGTTGAATTTCAATGTGAATCATTTATAAACATCCCTTTTGAGATTATTGAACATGTTAACAATAGTTGAGAAATTCTTACCACTGAGAAGGTTGTCCATTTATTTACTTCTACTTGTAAGAAAACAAAGAAGAAGAAGAAAAAAAATTAAAATGGGACATGTCTCCTGGCTCAAAAAGTTTGAAGCCTACTGATGGGTAAAGATTAAAGAAGGGAATAACAAGAGAACTTGCCATCACTATAGTAAGCTTGGTCGTTAAAGGAGAGACTACAAAGACTACCTTGAATCTATCAAGGGTAAAAAGTTAAAGAGAGTTTACACCTTAGCATAAATTCATAAAATTCATTTACTTTCTTCTAGTATAAGATACCTGATTATTGGTACTAAATATGTTTGACACATTGTAGGACCAATGATAAAAGAAGGAGAAAGAAAAATAAAGATGGACCAAGAAGTTGGCAACCTAGTTGATGCCGATCAAGCTTGGCAAACTATTTGAAATGTTTATGAGAAATTTTATGATTTATTGTTTTTGAACATTAGATATTTATTTCAACATTTTAGGCTGGTTATTAGGAAATTTATTTAGGATAAGTGTTATGAACACATATTTGCTATTGTTGGCATATGGATGCCATGCTCCTTTTAATTTCCTTAATTTAAATAAATCTTTGTAGAATCATTCTACAGTTTGATCAACACATTTTATATCTATAAATAAAGCCTCAATTAACTAAAAATTCAATCTAACTAAGAATTAAATTCCCTACAAGAATTCTCACACTTGAGATTTAGTATAAGTGCTCATGAATAATAATAGTTAGTATTCATGAAAAAAGTGACAACCAAAGTTATAAGTACTTGGGTGTAATATTTGAAAAAGTTTTAACTAGAGAGATTATGTATTTATGTCTGAGGGCCCTCAAATAAATCATTTTTGTTAAGGCTTGCAAAAGTGATTAGTTTTGGATCATTAGCAATTGGGCTAATTAAGTTGATTCCAACAGTTGTAAGATAACTGAGCCGTATGATTGAAATTATGGTCTCATTGTGATCCAAACACTTGTATGACTTGGTAATAGAGATTATCAAGAATGAATTAACATATTCTCTAATAAGTAGAGACTAAAAACAATACGATAGTTTCAAATGTAAGCTAGAGATGTCAGTATATGCCCTTGAACCAATAGGATTGAGACATGGGATACATAGTCAATTAACTATGTACATTTTATTATAGTAACAAAGTTTTTCCTTCATGTTAGTGGCATGATTGACTATCATACAAACACTAAACCCTAAACCTTAAATCCTAAACCCTAAACCCTTGAAACACAAAGGCTTTGCAAAAGAATTGCAAAAATTTACATATGCATCAAAGTTGTGTTTCTAAAAATGTTTTTAGTCATTGTAGTTTTAGGATAGGGCATTGATAATGTACAAAGACTAGCATATGTTAAGCCTTCATTCATATGATGTATGCAACTGATCTCATAAGTTAAAGTATAGGGATACTTAAGGATATCATATGGGTGCTTATTTTGTGGAAACAATTTCACTGAACATGGCTTGTATGAGAACTCCATTTGGTATAGTCACTCATGTGTCGGTGGAATATGTTTTCACATACCGATCATATAAAGTAGTCCTCAAACTTGTGATACCATGAGGAATGTAATACTTAGATTTGCCTAAAACAAGTCTACAATAAATTGATACTTAAGGTAGGGTAAGCCAAGTATGGCATGATCCATATGGTAGATGGATGAGTGATCCAAAGAGGATTTACCACTTTGAGTGACATTAGAGACATATCTCAAATGATCTTAACTATGGTTAATTGGATTAAAGTCCTTAGCCAGAGCATAGTGAATTATGAGGAATCGTTCCTCATAAATTCATGATAGTTAACGTTAAGTTACAGGATCAAACAAGGATTGATGCGTGAATAGACACTGCACTATATTTATGTTTATTCCAAGATAGATGGTGAAAAAATCAAGATAGGCTGGTTACTAAAAGGTTTTGACGAGATCACATTGACTTTTTAACATTTAGGTGGTCATGATAGGCTGCTAGCTAGCGCTCTTGATCTATAAACATGATAATAAGATTAATTATGTTCATTGCCAACATGTTGGGAACCTAATGGCTCATACACAATAGGATGATATTGTCAGATAAAAATCAGGATTTAATTAAGTTTGATTTAATTAAATAAAAGATGATTAAATGGAAGACTTAATTGAAAATATCAATTAAGAATTAATTTAAGAAAAAAATTTAGATTTTGTGAAATCTAAGGTTTTGTTGTCTTTTTAAGACATATTAGATAAGATTGTCTTATTTGGATAATGTCTAAATTAAGACATTTCATGTCCAAATTGATACTGTCTAATTTAAAGCACGCTTTTCTAGCTGGATAATGCCTAAATTAAGACATTATATGGTGAAATTATCTTAGCTAAAATTCTTTAATAATCTTATCAAAATATTAATTATTTAGATAATTAATATTAATAAGACTATTATTAAATTAAAATTAAAATTAAAATTATTTTAATTTAATTTATAAGTTTTATTTATATTAAATTCATAGAAAAGATTATTTAATCTAGCTAAAATGATCTCTAGTTATTTATCTTGATTCAATTATGTGATAATTAAATAAGATAAACTAAATGATCTATAAGATAATTTATTTATATGATAAATAAAGAGTTTAATTTAGATTAAACTTGAAAGAAACCTAACTAGCTTACTTACCTACAATGCACTTGGATAGAATTATGGTCACATACATGGTGCATTGGTTGAAATCCATAATTCCCATAAGATGAGCTAGATTCGGCCATAGGGTTAAGGGAAGGAGTTATTGATCAAGTTTGAATTACTTGAGGTAAAAGAGTTTCACCTAAACAAGTAATTAAAGTTGATCAAAACTCTCCCCTTTGAAGAGATTCATTTTTGGCTTAGCTAGAATAGACCAAGGGCAAGAAGGGTTTTTCCCTCATCTAACCAAAAAACTCTTTGGAAGTGATTGGATTTTAGAGAAAATTACATTTTCCAATTCTCCAAGTACCTCTACCCTCAAGGAAGAAAATGCACCATTGCCTCTAACTATTTTTCCTCATACCATGCATATTCTTCCCTTTTTCTTTAGAGAAAATACCATCCTATAAGAGTTCTTGAATTGGATGAAGAAAAAAGCAAGCCACAGTCATCTTTTGGTTAAGACTCGTTAAGTTTACTGGTAAGCATCAGAGAATAGCTGATCCTTGAGAAGGCTCTTATTATCATCCATGTAGATTGCCGTTAGAGGCGGGATAAGTGTATTGCTCATGACCTCATAGATCTGATTTGACATCAACCCCTCTATCTTTAGGTTTTCTCAGATTGGATTAAACTTTAGATTATGATATCTCAGAGTTGGATAATCCTTTTTAGATGTATGATTTAATTTTATTAAATTTGATTTTTTTTATATGTACTACACGTTGACAACCTTTCTAAAGATCCCTAGGGAAATTAAACTTTTTTCATGTTTAATCTTTCTGCTATATATTTATTGCTATTCTATTAATTTTAAATGCTATTATTGTATGAGGCCAAAATTCATTAGGAATGTGGATTCCCTTCGATTATTAGAAACTAACACTCGTCAAAGGTTTTCCCAAATAACCTTTTGAGATTTAGTCTTTAGCAGTTTTGTTCAATGCTTGTGAAACTATCATATTTAGAGACTAAGAAGATGTTGCAATCTGCTTGTTTTCCTTTCAAAGGATTTTTATAAAGGAACATCCATCACCTAGATGTATCAAATTCTTTGAACCAAATTTTCGCAGCATCAGCCCATTTGGGCTTTTGAATTTATTTCCTTGCCTTGTTCAGAGTGTCCCAAATGGTGATCCTTAATTGGGAGAAAACTTTAACATTAAATATTTCCAAAAGGTGAAGATGTCATGTCTATTACCTTTAATATTGGGAAATCTGTGGTTAGAATCATTTTGTGATTTCCATAACTTTTGATCAAGTAAATATTTCCTAGGTTAAAATAAGAATGTGATCTCATTTAGTAAATCCTAAAAATTAGATAAATTTAAATTTTTTTCATGATTCTATGATAGCACATAAAAATGCTTTGAGTAGCCAAAAACTAACTCTTATTCAACTGCATAAAGTTGTACTCTTGAATTGATAAACATTAATTTGATATTTTATGACATTTCGGGAAAAATCAAAGTATTTTTAGAATTTTGAAGTCAAAATGAGAAAATATCTTGCTAGGATGAACCTGAGATCACACTTGAACAGTTTAAACTTCCAATGACAAGATAGCCTCAAGAAGTAAAGAGACTGGCCAAACAGGGGCACAAATTAATGAAACCTCACCAATATATAAGAAGATTAATCTTCATAAGTTTTCTTTCATGTAGCATGAAATAATGCATTTATTCAAAATGGCATTATGTACTCATGTCTAGATCTGTATTTACATCATTTTAAATAGCATTTGCACCATGAATAAGTGTTAGCATTAGCATCATGAAATGTTTGCATCCTTCTTTTTGAAGAAAAACTTCATGTGAGAAATTTTTACAAATTGAGTTTTCATAGGAGAAAGGCTAAAATAGTTAGTACATTCACTTTGGCAAAATTGGCACATAGTTTTGTTAAGTGCAATATAGTTGGTAGATTCACTCTGGTGAAATTGGCACATAGTTTATTAAGCCCAACATAGCTGGTAGATCCACTCCAGTGAAGTTGGCATATAGTTAATGAACTTGTCCTTTAAACAAGTTAAAGGAGTTAACTTATGTCCTTCTAAACAAGTTAAATGAGTCAACATTTGTCCTTTTGAACAAGTTAAATTAGTTAACTTATATCATTCTAAACAAGTAAAAAAGATCAATTTGTGTCATTCGAAACAGGTTAAAAAAGTCAACTTTTATCTTTTTAAACAAGTTTAAAGAGTTAAATTCTTGTCCCATCAAACACGTTTTAAAAATGTCCACTTGTGTCCTTCTAAACTAGTCAAAATAGTCAACTAGTGTCCTTTTAAACAAGTTAATGGAGTCAAACTCATTTCTACTAAATGAATTTTAAAATATTTGGCCTGAATCCATTCAAACAGGTCAAAGGTCAAACTCATGTCTTACTGAATGATTTAAAAAGAATTATGCATACATCCTTCTAAATAGGTCAAGAGTCAAACTCATTTTCTTCTAAACAAGTGAAAATTTTAACTCATTTTCTTCCAAACAAGTTAAAAGAGTTAGGCCTATATCCTTGTGCATAAGTCTAAGTCAAGCTTGTATCTTTTTTAACAGGTTAAAACCTTAGGTTTTCTATCAGGGTCTCTTTTTCCATTATATCGATTTAAGTTTTGGTGTTATTTTTATTACTAATTTATTTCAATCAATTTATGGCCTAAATGAAATGGTTGTCTTAAAGGATCTAATTCTAAGCATCTAATGCCTACTATTTAACTTTGGTAAATTGATTTACAACAAAAATTTTATGAAAATAAAAAAAAACTCAAAATAGTGCAGCAAAACTTACTGAACAACATCAATGGATCATCTTATAAGCACTTTAATCGATCTCTCTAAAACAAAAAAGGAATAAATATGGTTCCATACCTTAATCCAAAGATGTACATATCTCTTTAGATTAAAATAGACTCCATTTTGATCTTGTACATTGGGCTTGCTTGTCATAAACAAAAGTTATCCACACGTCCAGCATATAATGGTGATCTATGTAGGTGACTCAAAAATCCTTCGTAAGGGAGAGACTCTTATATACCAAAATCCATGCTAGTGGGTTTTGAAAACCTTCCCTAAGTAATCTCTCTATACACCAAAATAAAAAAACTGATGGAGAAATAATTTCCTACCAAAAGCCAAAGAAGAATGGTTTAAGAAACCAAGGTAGTCACAATTTACTCTAGGGAATGTGAATCGACACCTTAGGGTTTCATAGATATCTTAAGAATGGTAGAGTGTAGGGTTTAGATACCTAGGGTTAAGTTTTTTGCTTATTTACCTTTGGCCCTTTATTTTGACCTATTTAAAAAACTCTCAAGTAATTTGTACTCTTTCAACAATTTTATCCTTGTCTTATTTTAATTTCTTAAAGTCACCCTTATGTATATGGCTTATTAGGCCTTTATCATAATGACAATAAATATAAATTTACTAGACTAAGAATAATTTATATTTATAGACAAGATTAGTATCTAGTAATATAGAATAGCCACCTTATATGCAAGAAGAGTTAAATTGGTTTTGACAAGCCCTTTAGTGTATAGTATCAATGTAATTCAATCTTTTCATCATATATCCCAGAATAGTTAAAAGTTTGGTGTAGTGTCTACTTTTGACTAATTCCATATAATGTGCAAACCTCATGTGTTAACTACATAGTTGATATTGCCTTGGCCAAGGTCTTTAGGTTAACACGGGCTAAGAACAACTAAGATATATCCCTTTTATTAGTTGGGATGATAAATCCTGTTTGAACCACTTATTTACCTTCAATATGCTTTACATCATACCTAAAACTACCTTCATTTGGAATTCATCTATTGTGAACCCATTTGTAATGATCTCTAAGTATGATAATTCACATACAAGGTGACTTGGTATCACAAGTCTAAGGATCACTTACACTACTAACACGTGGGAGTATTTTCATAGACACTTGAATGAAATACCAAATGAAACTTCCATAGCAGGTGATGTTTAGTGAACTTATTCTTATAATAAGTACCCATATGATGTCCAGAAGTATCTTTATCCTTTAACATGTAAGATCAGTTTCATGCATCTCATGCATAAGGGTTTACAAATCTTTGTGCAATGTTAATGCCCTGTCTTGATAATAAAATGACCAAGAATAGCTTTAAAGACATGACTTTGATGTATAAAAATCTCATAATTGTCACAGTAAATACCTCATTTTATTCGAGCCAATTTTCGACATCTCAAGACCTAATTGAAAGGTAAGAGAATTAAATAATAAAAATAAAATAAATAATGACTGCTGGGTGTCATGTTGCCAAGCAAAAAATTTTTTGAAGAGGGTTTGAAATGCTTAGGGACTAAAAAATGTAACATGTTATCAAGGTCATTGGAGAAAGCATAAGTCAGCTATTCATCATTCTTAATCAAGGTGAGGTCTTTGGAGAGCCAAAGACCTGCAAAGTTCACGTTTCTATTAGTATATACTGATACTTATTGTTATCTAATAGGCACATTTTGATTTCAAGGCATTGATTTATGGCTTACAATATTAAAGAGAGGATTTGTCGCAACGTTTAGTCCTACCTTAGTGTCAAGCCATAAGATGCTAGCATTATTAGGCTTTAGACCTTTTTCTTCAAGGCTATGTAATTCATAATTTAGTGCCCATGTATGACTGTGTGGTACTTGTAATTGTCATTGGCATTACACCATTTGAGGTACAGAGGAGTACAGGGCCAGAGTTATATGGCGCCACCAATTGATCTTCTAGCAAATTTTAAATACAATTCTCGGTAAATCTTTTGAATAGGGTCAACCAGAGCTTTTTAAAATTAGTTTTTTAGTATTAACTCAAATAAGCTTTAGTATTATGCTATGTTTGGGTTGGAAAAGTTATAGATGGTGAATGCCCTATGGCATACACAAGTTGTAGAGTATGAGCTGGCATATATGGACTCTTACGCGAGTAGCTTGGTGCATAGTCGTAGGGTCTTAATAGTATAAGTGGTTGGTAGTAAGTAGGGTCAGTGTAATTTATATTTCTTTCTTTTTGGCTAGTTCAACCTTCACAGGTGCAGATGATTCTTCACTATCTATCTTACTGGTTTTGATGGCAGCTTCAATTATTTCACCTAAAATAGTGTTGTATTGCTAACCAATTTTTCATAGGGCAAAGGGTAAAAGTTATTCAAGAATAGCATTGTTGTTTTCTTTTCAGTTAAAGATGATTAATTTTGGCTGTAAGGTCCTTCCATCTCTAAACGTATTGTTTAAATGTTTTCGTTAATTTCTTTCCATGTTATATAATAATAATCGATCTGGTATCAATTGGACATATGTTTATATTGCAAAAGAAATGTGTTTATTAGGTTAGTCTAGCTCTAGACCTAACTCTGATTGAGTTCATTATACCATTGAGCAGTTACGCTAGAAAGACAGGCTTGAAAGCAATGGATTAATAGCTTGTCATTATCCCAATGCTTGATCATTTTTTGATTGAACATTTTAATGTGGGCTTGAAGGGAGGTTATGCCTTTGAACTTTTAAAAATATAGCATTTTAAATTTAGGAGGGATAACTAG
Source organism: Adansonia madagascariensis (assembly GCA_038381835.1). Taxonomy (NCBI): domain Eukaryota; kingdom Viridiplantae; phylum Streptophyta; class Magnoliopsida; order Malvales; family Malvaceae; genus Adansonia; species Adansonia madagascariensis. The sequence continues at coordinate 64,130 of JBBYHL010331272.1, forward strand.
GTTAGGTACTAGACTCAGCTTATTGGCATTGACATTGCTAAATTTGAATATCCCTTTGTTGCTATTAAGTTTGTCCTATTTTACAGCTTTGAGTTTGAGCTTCTCATGCTTAAGAAGCTCATCTAGGTTTGGAACCATTGCATCATCCAAAGTGGACCTTGGTTTGGCTTTTGTCATCCCTTGTTAAGTGTTGTGGTTAGTGTGAATATGAATTATGAGAGTAACTCCCATAGGTTGAGTGCCCTAGTAATGCTACCGGACAAGCATCAATAGCAATAGCTATGACATTTTCTTGGTTTTTTGATTTGCATTCTTAGGTATTTTTCCCTTAACGATGATTTATGCTTGCATTTTTTCTTGCTATTGCAACATTCTTTCTTAGGCCTTATGATGTGGCTCGCATTTTTTCAACCTTATAATATGCTTGTCTTTCATTGCTCTTATAGGTGATGGGGTGTGGTAATGGTAGGTTGATTTTTCTGAATCCATTTTTGCATTTGTAATTTTGGTATCTTGTTACCAAAAATCCTAAGTCAGATCTTCATGTTACAATTTATTAAATACAATGGATGAATATTTTGTTATACATATTACTTGTAGGGAGGTACAAAAATACATGCCATTAATGCATAGCAAAGATGCGAAGAATAAATGACTTGTCAAAAAATATGTCATGAGCTAACCTAAGAATATTTTCTTTAGACATTAAATCCTAACCCAAGGATTTTTCATTAATTCAAGGTATTTGGTTTACACATCACTGATCATCCTAGATTTATAACCATAGAAAAATTTGTCATATTGACTTTGAGCTTTCTCTATGAAATTTAATAAGGCTTGTCCACATGCTTCCACTAGGTTGATTTTCAACTTTAGTGCTTTCACCTTTTTCACCATCATCCTTACTTGGATCATTACCTTATGAATTTGTTCAATTAGGTGATCAATATACTATTGCCTACCAAGGCTTTTGATTTTCCATCTTTGGTAGACATCCATATTTGAATCAAAGGCTTGCCTCTATTCTACATATTTTTCTTGGTACTTTCAAGTAATTGAGTGGATATCACTTGATTAATCTTACAACTGCTACTTTAAAGTCTAAATGGTTGTCTGAAGGGCTTTTTTCTCGTTTTGCATTTAAGACACCTTTTTCTTTCTCTTTGGTTATTATGACTCTAAGGTACTCATTCTCTTCTAGGCATCTTTTCATCTTATCAGACATAAAGTAGCGCATATTTTCCTAACTTCATATTTTGTGTTTGAACTTGACCTTTGTGGTTACATAGTTCTCAAATAGTTTCATTCTTTGCTTTCTTAAGGGGTAGTTTTTTCAAGTTAGATTTATAGTGTCATACTCTTAAGTCATCTTTTTAATGTCTACCTCTTGGATGTCCACAATAATCTTTACATCAATAATTCATCTTGGAGTTTCTAACATTCACTATTTAGCCATTTTTTCTCCATTATGAAATCTTGCCCAATCAAATGAATCTTGAAACGTATAACTAGCTATGGTTGAAAGGTTAAATGAGGGATAGATCAATTTGTTAGGAAGAATTGTGTTATAACTTCTACTTACCTTCCATGCTAGATACCCCGAGGTGTTGTTGCTAGTGAGTCATATCTCTTTCTCTATACTAGAGAAATTTTTGTACCCAACCTTTGTATCCATACTCTTGGTATCTAAAGTTTGAACATGTTAATTCGAAAGTCATTGGAATAAATTGCTTTGACCTATATTGTCTCCATACCAGTGGTAGGGCATAACTATTGCCCTATAAATTAGTAGTGGGACACAAGATTTGCCTTCACACTGATACAAGATAGACTTAGGTGCCAACCAAGACACTTTCTATGTCACTTTCTTTAAAGTTAAATGGCTAAAAATCCTAATTCATTGGTTTTTGGTTCCCTTTTTGACACTTTTGCTTACTAAACTCTTAGAAAGGAATGCAAGCACTCATGTATCGCTTAATTGACATTCCTTCTTGGCCCTAAAACTGACTTGAACCTATATGTATAATAGCTGAGCACACTAAATGAGCCTCTTCTCCCCTTGCCTTCTGCATAGATTCAGTGATGTAGTAATTTCGACAAAAATGGTTGGTAATGGGTCTATGTTTCTATTTAAAATGCTTAAACAAATCTACAATTGCCATTTCAATATACCCTAGCATTCTTGGGAACAGGACCAAGCTGTAGATGGCCAAAGCTAACATATCAATTACTTGATCACTTTCTGAATACCTCTGAATATAATCACTTAAAAAACCCATGAAAGGGAATCACTAGTACCCTTCTTTCTAATATGTAGTCCTTCAGCCGAGAAATCCATGTCTAAAATCTTGGACAGTTTTTAATGACAACTATTAGGTGTACTCTTCATAATAAATCATTTTTGAATACACTAACCTAATTCAGAGTAATGTAGAATATCTCTAAAAAGTTAATATCAAGTTTTTTTGGTTTTATGTGAAACATATGTGAAACGGGTTCCAAAACTCCACCATATTCCAACTTGTTCGATAATTTGAATTAAGAGAAGGAGGGCATATCTATGTATTATTCAGTAAACCAATTTGATTTTTCCTTCCCAACTATCTTCAAATCTCCACTAAATCTATTAACTGGTTTTGATGTAGATCTAAATGAGCCATCCTCGATAGTATTGTAGTAAAACCTTTTGGTAGATAGTCTTTGTTTTTCTTTTGATCATTTTTTTCTAAAACTATATAGACAACTTGATAGGTCTTCAATCAGTGCTAAACCCTAACCCTTCATGAAGTTAATAAAGATTCTTTTGGCTGATATTTGGCCTAAAACAATTATTCCTATATGCATATGATACATGGATCAAAGAAAGAAAAAGGAAAAGAAAATGCAAGTTAGTAATCGAAGAAGATACTATAATAGCAAAAATAAAAGAGAAATAAAAATGATAGTTTAAAATGTATATATTAAAGATTTATGCTACTTATCATAAAATAAACAATAAAATGTTGAAATTGTTTCTTCGCTTGTTATTAAATTTTAATAATCTCTAGAATCAAGTATTGTTTTAACTAAGTGAAGCCTTTACGGTTTATTACATGAAGTTTAGGTTTAGAATCTAATAGGTCCCTAAATTGTTCCTCACGTTTAGAAAGGACAAATAAGGTACCCTAATCTTTACCCATATTAGGTCTCTAGTGGAAAAGGTTTATCTCGAGTAAGATATTTTTTAAGCCTATGCAGATGAAAGCTTAGGAAATTCAAACCCTGAGAGTTTTTTATTGGCTTATGTAGAGGCTAGCACCTCATGTTATGGAATGCACATGTTATGAAATACTAAGTTACTTCACCCCTTCCTAAAAGGATTCTAAGTCTTAAACAAGCTCATGTTATGAAATGTACGTGATAATGCGTGCAAATGAACAAATAAACCTTTTGTGGCCTATTCTGCAACCTATGTCCTAAATTCCTCCAAAAAAGCAAAATAACCATAAGAAAAAGAATTTGTGTGACAGAGTAGTTAATAAAATAAAAGTATAATGTATGACTTTATTTTTAAAACATTATTATTATTATTATTATTATTATTATT
>JBBYHL010331273.1:0-19180 GCA_038381835.1 Adansonia madagascariensis
GAAGGGTTGTCTCTTCAACTACCCAATCTTGCATAATGTCAATGTTCTCAAGACTAATAGGATTCAAAACTTCTTTTCTTTTATTAAGATTCCTAGCAATTAGAAAACAAGTAAAATTCAAATAATATTAATATTGAAATATCGAATATTATAAGTTAAAGTAATAAGATTTTTTTACTATAAATATAAGTAATTGTAAAAAAAAAAATACCTTTCTCGAAGTTTTAAATTGTAACGAACAAAGACAAGGTCATTTAATCTTTTATGCTGTAGCCTATTTCGCCTTTTGGAATGGATGAACTCAAATGTGCTCCAATTTCTTTAGCAGCCAGTTGCACTAGTACATTGGCTAAGCATTCGAATTGCAAATTTTTGTAGCTCCGGTGTGCCACTCCCAAATTGTTCCCACCATGATACTACATGTAAAATTAAAAAGAATTAAATTATAAATTAAATCATATAATCACATTACAACCAAGTCTAAAAAACTACTAATATTTTACCTAGATTTAATTTTGCCTTTTGATGTATAGCAAGAGACATTCCAAAATCACCATTAGAACTTCTATACTTTTCAAGTTTGCACTAATAATGTCTTGTATATCATCATCAGGAACTAATCTTGTAAGAGCATTAAGGAAACCTCTTGTAACTTCATTTTTCTTGTTAAAAGATGGTCTAAAAAAAAGCTCGGATTAAGCAAACAACCCACCATATACAAAGGAGAACTAAATTGCTTATCTCATCCTGCATCAATCTCTCAAATATGGCATATATTGAGAAACCCTATTCTTGAACCTCATTTTTATGGTCTCTTTTGCCTTGTCCATAGCTTCATACAAATAACCCATACTTAGTTTTTCTTCACCATCAACAAGACGAAAAACTTTCACAAGTAGTTCACTAACATTCACAATGTGTTGACACTGACACCAAAAATCTTTATCTTCGAGGATAATAGAAGCTATTTCTTTCCAATATTACTTTTTGCATAACGTGAATCCACCCATTTATCTCCAGTAAACATTTGCCTAAACTCTTTCTTATATTTCATCAAACATTGAATGCTCAAGAAGTGTGTGGCAAATCTTGTGATAGCAGGGCGACATAAATCTCTACCATGGGTATATTCTTTTCTCATTAAAGCAAGTACCCAACCATGATTATAGATGAATTTTGTAACTTTCCTACCTTTCTAAATATTTTGATCAATGACAGGAAAATACCTAGGATTCGCAAAGCTCTCTAACATCAAATCAATGCAATAAGCAGCACAAGGAGTCCAAAAGAAAGTATCATACTTATTTTGTAATTTCTTCCCAGCACACTTATAAGAAGCATCATTGTCTGTAATGAATTGCACAGCATTTTCACATCCTACTTCTTGAACAATCTCATCAAACATTTGAAACAACATCTCTGAATCCTTTGTGAGTCCTGATGTGTCAACAAATTTCAAAAACACTGTTCCTTATGGACTAAAGACAAGAAAATTAATTATTGGTTCTTGCCTTTGATTTGTCCACCCATAGCCATGATAAAGCATCCGTAAGTCTTTCACAAGTTTTTGATATCAAGAAGATAATCATTAACCTCATGCATACTATCTTTTAAGAGAACACCTCTAAGCTCATGATAGTTTGGTGCTTTGAATCCTGGACCAATTGTTGTTATAACATCAATCATCAGTTGATAATATCTCGATCTAGCAGCATTAAATGGTATAGTAGCATCAAATCACCATCTTGCCACTGCCATTTTTGCTTGTTGAATAGTTTTCTTGCTTTGTAATGCATTTTTTATCGTAGGTTGAGCACCAGAAGTAGTTCTCGAAGCAGAGTAATTGTCGAGCACTTTCTTTCTTTTCAGATCATTACTATTCAAACTATCAGTTTCCTTTGCCATTTTAGATCCAACTGAAGGATGACTTAGCACATTATTATCTTTATCTTTATCACTAGGAACAAAATTGCCATAAGGATTTCCAATTTCATTTTGAATTTTTTTTCTTTTAGATTGTTCCTTCTTCAAATCATTAAGAAATTGTTTCATCTGCCATTGCACATCAGAAGGTACCTTGGAACAACTTCCAACTTGCCCTGAAACTCCAACTAAATGTGCTTTAAATGAGTAATGCCTTCACCTTGAATATGCTTACTACAATAAAGACACACGCTTTGATTCCTTTTGCCTGGCACTTTTTGACCATGAGCCCAAGCAGGATCATCTGATTTTGTAGGAGCAGAAGCAATATTTGATCCACTTGATGCATTTTTCGCCATGAAATATCTAAAAAAAGTTAAATCGATCATTCCACTATATCATGAAATTAAGTTATTAAAATGAAATTCTTTTAACTAAACAAGGCAATTTCATTTCAATTTATCAGTTAAATAAGCATCTAAATTACACAATCATTACACAAATGAATGTCCTATCCTATACTATACTATAACTACATGGGTGGGTATGGATTGATTAGATAAAAACTTGAAAGTGGATGAAATCTTCCTATTAGAAATTAAAAAAAAAAAGAATGTATAGTTAAAGTAGTTGCTGCATTATCGACAGGGGCAAAGAAATGAGTCAACCTACATATTTTACAAGTGCATTACCAAACGACTATCTAGTAGACTAAAGCAATTGCTTGCCCAGTTTGATTAATGCCAATCAATTAGCCTTTATACAAGGTATGAAATAGCAAATATCCTAGCCTGGCTTAGGAATTGATAAAAGGGTTCCACGCCAAAAGAATTTCTGCAATAACGAAAATAGCAAATCTCAAAATCAATTAGCTTGGCCTGGATGGTTAAGTGCTCAGTCACTTTAACTACAATAGGTTCGAGAGCCAGCAAACCAACAAAAAAAAATCAATTAGCTTTCGCCTACTAAATTAACCTGTTCAACCCCTGTTCCTACGATAGTATAATGAAAAATTTTTTTTATTTGCTACAAAAATATATTAACCTTAGAAAAGAAAACGAGATAATGCTAATTTCATAATCAAATTGTAAAAAAAAAATAAAAATGAGAGAACAAACCTAGAAGGGATGAGCAAAATCTTCAAAAAACTGTAAGGGAGATGCCAATTTTTGATTAAAAATGTTAAAAATGTGAAAAGAGGTCGATGAATGGAGAATACACTGTGGGAAAAGAGTAAAGCAAAAAAACCTTTAAATTTTAACATTTTTTTAATTTAGTTATTATATTAATTTAATGGTAACTTTGTACTGGTTAGTGCATTGTCTTTCGGTCGGTACATCCGAAACACGTCAGTACAGACTGGTGCGATCGATACCAACTAAAATTTAAACCGAATCGAAACTAACTATCACTGGTACCGTTATGTTTTGAAATCGGTACGTACAAGATTGATTAAGCATTTAACATCAAAAGCTTAAAATCTTCAAGTTCTTCATTCTTATTTTATTTAATTTGTATTTTTTAAGTTTATTTGTATCTCATCTGTCTTATTCCAAATTCTAGCAACCACCTACTTATTAAAGGTTTTGATTAGCTTGCAAACAAAAGGGATTTTCTGAAGATTGAGTGAAACTACTTAAGAATTTGAAGTAGAATTCTTAAACGAATTGAAATATTCTATTTAAGCCTCAAAAGATAGAGTTTTAAAAGTTATATCTTAGCCTCAAGGTAATATATTTACTAGTGGATTGTAGAAATTAATTTGGCAAAGAAGTGCCGAGAAGAGAGGTTGTAAGCTCCGAGTTCAAAGACTGAACTTGTATGTATTGACTATTTGCTTTCCTTACTCTAAACTCATTTTTACTTTCATTTTGTTCAAATTCTCCTAAAAATTCAATTTATGATTAAAATTTTAAAAATACCTTCTTTTGATTTTAAGCTTTATTTTGAGCAACATTTTTTATATATATTTATAATTATTTTCAAGTTCCTTAATAATGTATATTATATACACCTATAAATATATTTTCATTATATGTATATATACACACATGTAAAAATATAAATATTAAAAATATAAATATTTAATATAAATAATTTTTAACATCAAATAAATAAATACAAAAAATTTAAAACTGTAATTAATTATTATTAATTAAGTTTAATAGCTTAATTTAATTAACATTTTTTATTTTAAAATATAATTAAAAAAAATCAAGGCAAAAAAAATTAGAAATTGATTAAAAATAAATAAGTGATTTAAAAAATTTTTAAAAATAAAATATTTAATCAATTATTACGTATTAGTATTGAACTGACTGAGATTAATATGTTTGAACCAATAAAAAATCAAATGATAAGATATTAATACCGTTTCGTTAAGGGCACCAAAATGCGAGTCAAAGTGCATTCTTCATCAGGTGTTGAAACAATTACTAAGAACCCTTTTCCTTGCATCAACACTTGGAAGGCGAACGGAAATGGGGGTTTCAATATGCGATGCTAAAACCCCTAATAAAAAGGCTGAGCTAAGTATCAAATTTCTCAAACCTCAGTGCGCAATGCCTTTTTTCGGATGAGGAATAAGCAGTAGGAACTTGTCAGATCCAGAACCAAGCTGATTTGCAGTATGCATTTTAACGTCAAATATTTGGAAGATATTTATATTATACCATTGAGTGTAAATTAGTCTTAAATTATGTAATTTAATATTTATACTTTTAAAAATAAATAAAAAGTTAAAATTAATAACCAGATGATCTTTATCATGAAAAAAATGACTTTGCATTTGATTTTTATTAAATGATGATGTGTACGATTAATATAGATATGATATTTTAATACGGTTAAATTGTATATATAATCAATTCAACAAAAATCAAATACCATGTCAAATTTTTTTCACGGCAACTATTATTTTAACTATTGATTTTATCCTTTTACTTTATTTTAAAAATATAAAAATTAAATTACTTAATTTTTAGTTCGAAGATCAATTTACATTAAATAATATAATACAAGGCCTTCAAAATACTTTTACTGCATTTTAATGAACAAAGCATTTCTTAATCTTTCTTAAAGTCGAAATGTTATCTTTCAAAGCTAGAACCAGAAAAAGAGGACTTTAATCTGAGGATGCATCTATGAAGACAAAAACAGAAGCTGTGGACGTTATTGCTCCTCCAGAAGTTTAATTATTGGAAAAGTCATTTGTTGTTAAACGACTGAAAGGGAAATTGGGGTGGGCTAGCTTACGTAGCATGTACCAGATTAACAGATTTTTATTATATTGTTACAATTATTTAATCATATTTAAAAATTATATAAAAATTTATCATTTTTAAGTATGAACATTACATAAAATTTACATAATTCTAAATTTTTATTAATAAATTATAGTATAATTGTTATATATGATACGATCCCCATTAACGCACCTAAGAATATTAGCTACAGAATGTTTCTGAAAACCGCTATTTTGGTGGCTATGGCAATTTTTTTAAGCTTGGAAAAGCATTCCCAACGCCAACAAGTGTTTATTGGCCCAATTTCGTAACATTGCTAACATATGCTACAACACAACTCACCCTACGTGCACAGAAAATATAGTTCTTAAAACTAAAAAGTAGGCAGAGTTGAAGGAACAACATTAAGAAAGGTATCAAAGTCAAGGCATTCTGACATGGTATTATAGCAGGGCATAGAACAAACAAAACAACTCTCACCTTCCTTCTCCAATAATCTCCCTGAATTCAGTAATATTTACTGGAGACAGCATTGGTTGTTCATCTGCCACTGAAATAGCCTTGTTCTTGCTCTTGATGTCGCTGCTATCGGGTGCAATGGACTTTTCTGATTCTTCTCTTGCGAAGTTGCTTGTTATATCCTTGAAATCCCAGTCAGTTAAATAACTTGGTTTTGATCTAACATTGCTGATTTCGATATCTCCGGCAAGCATAGCAACAACACGGGACATGGGCGGCCGCATCGCTGGTGATGCCTGAGTGCATAACAGTGCCACCCCTATCACTCGGAGAGCTTCATTTTCCTCGAACTCCGCTAGCGTTGGGTCAAGCAGGCTCAAGCTTTGGTTATTTTCATGCAAGGTCCACGTCTGAAGACATTGTAGGAATAAACAATCACTGAGTAAATCCTTCAAAATTTGACAGTTACTTGAACAAATGATTTCCTTCCGATTACCCATTCAAGAAGATAAACTTTGTCATTTTCCAAAGTATTGTCAGAGTTTGGTCGACCACTTAGAATCTCCAAAGCGACAACACCAAAGCCAAAAACATCAGCTTTCTCGGTAAGATGCCCACGCATTGCATACTCCGGTGCCAGGTAGCCACTTCAAGATAATTAAGTTACGTTGATTTATTGAGAAAACTAATAAATCTAGCAGCTTGGGCACTGAAATTACGTGCTATTAGGGTGGGAATCATGAACAAAAGGGTTGAAAGGTCTTACATTGTTCCAGCAACCCGAGTACTGATGTGTGTTTTCTCGTCATCATAAAGCTTTGCCAATCCAAAATCAGATATTTTCGGGCTGAGCTCAGCGTCAAGCAAAATATTGCTTGCCTTGACATCTCTATGGACAATCCTTGGCCTGGAATCTTCGTGAAGATAAGCTAGCCCTTTTGCAGTTGATAAGCAGATATTGAACCGGGTTGGCCAATCAAGATGCAAGTCGTTTTGTCCTGCATTTATAGTTACAAGGAATATTAATACAGTTGTTCGTTAATCAAGAAAGAACGGAACGCATGAAATTATTATATGGGATGTTATCATACCAAAGAGTGCCTGATCGAGGCTTTTGTTCTCAAGATACTCGTAAACAAGGAGAAGCCTATTTCCTTCAATGCAGCAGCCATATAATTTGACAAGATTACGATGTTGCACTGCTGATATGGTAGCTATCTCGGTAACAAATTGATCCTTCCCCTGGTGTGATGCTACTGAAAGCTGCTTCACAGCTACAACTCTCCCATCAGAAAGTGTACCCTATAACTTACTACGATTCAGTAATATTGTAATAAAGCATCCTCTCTCGGTAATCTCATCATTATATGGCATGTTATAATCATATTTAGCATGCTAAAAATGTTAAGATATTGTTTACCTTGAATACAGGTCCAAACCCCCCTTCTCCTAACTTCTTTGAGGAACTGAAGTCTTCAGTGGCACCCTTTAACTCGGAATAACTAAATGTGTTTGGTCTGGGGCCAATACCGAGAAGCACTGCGGAATCAAGTAAGGCAATTAGTAGCTCCCTTTACTGATATACCTTACTATATATATGACATATATTTTATGATAAACTGATGCTTTTACCTTCTTCATCATCGTCTTCTCTTTTTCTCTTCACATAAATAATTGCAAATATAAATATCAAAACCAAGATCGCGACAGGAACTGTAATACCAACAATAAATGCTGCGTGGTTCTTCTCTTTAGGAGTGTCCAGCGGCATCTCCCTGACAGACGGTTTGAAATCTGAGCAACAAAATAGATATATTAAAAAAAAAGGAAAAAAAAGAAAAAAAATGAAAAACAGAAGATAAGCACATGAAGCATATACTACATAACGATTCATAAGTGTTAGGATGTCTTACTTGGAACAACACTAATAGCTGAAATGGATGGACCATAATAACCTTGTTCTGGTACACAACAAGTCCCCTTACCAGCCCAAAACAGGTGAATTTCAAGGTGGCTCCCCGTTACATTAGCAATGAAATTTTTAGTTATTGCTCTCTCAGCACCACCTGCCGCCTTTGATATATCGAAATCCCTTAGTTGCCTGGTTCCCTGATGAAGCGTTGATGAGATACTACGATTTCTTAATGTAAGAATAAGTGAACATAACTATGATCATAGTTGAATGATATACAACTTAGAATAGTATGAATTTATACTTAAAACGAAACATTACCTGAATATAAACATCAAAAACACGCCTTGCTAGACTCTTCGAAGACTGTGTGCTTCGGTCTGGGAAACCTGTTTCTGCAAAGAACAAGGTTACATTATAGAGTCCATTCTCAAGGCCTAGGCCATAGTATCTGAGTGATCCAGGGGATAGCCTTGCAGTCTGATACAGCTCCGGGGTATTGGTAATTCTCACTTGAATTAAGTTGTCCTGAAAATACTGTTGATTTTGTCTCTCTGCAAACAAGCCTACGTTGCTAACTGCCCAATTCTTTGCACTGGTTACATTAAATTTTGCTGCGCCAAGATTTATTTTATCAGCCTCGAATGTTATCCCATTAGAAATCATCTTTTGGCCGCCACACTTGATCGCCAAGTTTGCATCTGCCAATGCCAACGTTCAAACATGTCAACAAGGTACTAAGCATTAGTCAAGATTAGTCTTATAATTAAGACCTCAAACATCAGATACTGGTTCCAAAGTTTTAGCTATTACATCGTGGAGCATCTCTATTGCATGGGAAGCTTCTTTGAAGGCATTCTAATCCCGGCAAAAGCCTGAGGAATTACAAAACAATTTCTGGATTAGGAACTTTAAATGAATGCATTGCATAGCAGAGAATAAAAGCAAGAATTTGTTTCCACAGAGGTGGAGGAATTCTTTCAAGAAAGTTTTCCAGTTTTACTCATGGGAAAAACCGGGTGCTGCCGGAGGATAACTCACCTCATGTTTGAGCTGTTAAGTGTGAAGTCGTTGGCCACAATGTTCCTACATAAAATGCCATGAAACAATCTCTTATCAGTGTCTTCAGTAATATGCCTTGAATCTCCTCAGACAATGTGTGAACAAAGGACACCCTTAAATATTGGCATTGATTTTCAATTGATGGCCCTTTTTACAGTGTGATATCAAAGAAATTAAGCCACATATGAGCACCAAACAAGCTTTTAGCTTCAAAGCCAGTGTGAAAATACAAAAACAGAGTTATATAAAGGAAGTATCATGGTTTAAGATACATACAGTTGTAGGTCTGAGCTAACCCAAGAAGGCAAGTTTCCCGATAGAAAATTGTATGATAAATCTCTGCAACGAGAAGTATATTAGCAGAAAGTGAGTACGGAGTATGAACATATTACCAGAATCAGGAGGATTTAAACGCTTTTACTATTTGATGGTTCACTAGATGGAAGATGATGCTGACAGATGGCTTCACATCTATGGTTTATATCAGATGGTAGAAATTTAAAAGTAACATTATATGAAAATAAATATTCAATGAGGCCTCTAATTTAACTTTTGTGGAGGATTTACCCTGCACCTCCATCCCCAACCTTCTTTCATGCAACATGCTTACCATAACGATCAATGAGTACTAAAAAATTATACTGAAAATAAGAAGCCGATAGGGAAATTCTTTCAGGGAATTTTATTGTAACCACTCAAAACCATGGATCATCAAAGCAAATGAAGGGATGCAACCTGCAAGATTTACTCCTTTTTTTTACCATATTTCCTTTTTCTCATTCCCTCCAATAATTTAGCAAAAAAGCATCCTCGTGAATCATGATGATGCTTTTGCAAAAATAAGCAGTGGTTGCAGTCATAAATGGCTGTCCTTAGTCCATTCATGCAAGTAGATGTATGCTACTAACGTTACCACGAGGTTTTTTCCTTTTTTGATTGGGAAAAAATTTTTGCATCATATGAGATTTGACAACATCACTCAACAGAATAAAGCCAAACTTACAATTAAATAAGTTATTCTGATAGAATGACTTACATAGTCTGAAGAGTTTCACTCTTTTGGCTGGGAATGGCACCTGACAGACTATTATTTCCAAGGAACCTGGCCATTTCAATTTCATGAAAGAGGGAAAAAAATGTCAGGTGAAAACCATAAAAGGCCAGACCAAAAGTCCAAAAGCTGAGATTTTCAACTATTGAAGGGGATGGTTTTCATTTTTATAGCTTACAAGTATTGAAGAGAATTCATAGTGAATAAAGCACTTGGAATTTGGCCTGTTAAGTTGTTGAAACTCAAATCCCTGGAAGAAAATAGAAATTAAAAACATGAAGAAAACGAATACCATAACTTACTGAGGCGATTAATTTTTTAAAATAGAACTTACAGCTTTTGTAATGATTGTAATTCTGTTATATAAGATGGCAAAATACCAGTGAGTAAGACATTTCTTAGAACCCTACAGGAAATAAAAAGGAAGGGGAAAAAAGTCTGTTCATTCATAAATTTAGATAAAAACATTCATTTTTTGTTTCCGAAAAGAAAAACAGATGAATACAAGAAGTAAAGAGTATGCTTAACTCACAAGTCAGTCAAGTTCTTTAGATTTCTTACAAAATCAAGAGAAGAACTCCCATTGTATATATCGCTAATTCGCCTACAATAAAAAACAAGTACATATATACATACATGTATGATTTATCACATATGACTGAAGAAAATGGGAGAGAGTCCTGCAATGGTGGGGGGAGTATGAGGAGAAACAAGATATCTCTACTTACAAGGAGTCCAATGAGGTTAACTTCGCAAAAGTGGATGGTATTGGTCCTTCAAAAGAGTTCCCTTCAAATCTCCTGTATAAACATTTGACAGACTGTAGTCAGACTGATGAAAAAATCTAGGCAAAACTATCCATCTTGATGTTGATTCGGACAGAAACTTATTTGAAGAATAGCCAAGATCTTTTAATGACTTACAATGATTTAAGCTTTGTCCAGCTACTGCCAACAAAGTCTGGTATTTTGCCTGTGAATGCAGCGTCAGATGCCCCCCTGAAATTCAACAATGCTTTGCAGGATCAGGAGACGGTAACAGGCAATAAACATATAGAAGGGTCTCAATCCCTAAGGTCTTTCTTACACAATTTGCAGGTTTACTAGGTTAGCAAATGTTGAGGGAATCTCGCCACTCAATCCACAACTATTAATGTAGCTGTCAATTCATAAAACCACTTGTTATAATTTCATAGGGTAATTAACCTGTAAACATAATCATCTACATCCCCACAAAGAACTAGAACTTACAGTTGTTGAAGGTTGACTAATTTACCAAGTTCTGGAGGGAGTGTTCCAGAGAAATTATTAATACCAAAAGATCTGCATGACATTGATCCCCAAATGAAAAAAAAAAAAAAAAAAAAAGAACATTTTTATTTCATAGAGATACAATGATAAAGTAAAACAAGAAATGCAAGTATCAACGCTACAGCACTACAACAGAATATGTACCAAGGCAACTACAACTTCAAGCTGCAGCACCCTTCAAATCAAAAGCTAGGCAAATTGTCGTAATTGACAAGAAATTAAGACATCATCAATTAATTTATCCTTTCATGGGATATGGTAGCATTTAGAGTAAACTTTTGCTTAGAGACAGAACTCCTTGATCCTTTATATATGGTGACAAAAAGGACTCTTTCAGAGTTTCTTCAATTCTTACAGCAGTTTTAGCTCCTTAAGATTTCCAAGCTCCTTCGGAATGCGTCCAGAGAAATTATTGTGGCCAATTGACCTATACATAGTAAAACAAGTATATAAATAAATAATCCAAAGAATAGTGTCTTCTTGAATATTAGAAATTAGCAAATAGTTTAAAAGAAAGGAAAAATATATATAGAAATCAGGCAAAAGAATGATTTCTTCTGCCAGTATGTCAGAAGAGCCACTGTCTGTCATACATAAAACAGAGTGGACTTAACACTTTACTGGTTCACCTTCATTGCAAAATTAGCCATCCTTGTACGACAAGGAATTGGATTAAATTTATTAGTTTCAAACGTCATTAGTCTGAAAGATAATTAAAGCAATCTCATAGTTAAACCTACAACCGTCGGATTAGCAATTACATGTATGTGATTGGGAAGGTACAAAAAACCATTAAGGCCTGGAAGTGGAAGTGGAAGTGAAAGAGTTGAACTTGAACCATAAAGCAGCAGCCCATACATTTCTGGCTTTATTATGTTGTTAATTCTTAACTACTGTTATTTGGAAACTTGTTCTTAAAGGCCTCAAAAGTTAAAACCAGCAAAGAAATAATGTCTACCAAAAAATGAAATGCTTTTATCAGATTAATCTTTCAGCACTCACAGCGACTCCAGTCTTGACATATTTCCAATAAATGCTGGCAAAGGACCTGAGAAGAAGTTTTGATCAATCTTGCTGCATCATCAAACAATAACTGATTATGATCATGAAGATCAAACGCAAGAAGAAAATAGAGGGAAAAGAATATTACAAGTACGTAAGATAAGGCAAATCCAAAAGTTCAGCTGGTATTACACCTTGTCTATCTAGAGCATATACCCTCCTGACAAAAGTGTATCAATATGTAGTAAAATATTAGTACAAATGATATACTATTATTAGACCTACCACAAAGGCCATTGATTCAAGTTATAAGGTGAATTCCGCACTTCAAATTCAATAAATTTTTACTTGTTTTATGGCTGGATTACCTGCAACACAATGTGATCCAGAGAAGGGAACATGGGGAGAGCAAATCTCTCCACATCATCTGACAAATTAATAATGAAATTTTTTGCTGTCTATAATCATGGAAAACCATATGCCTAACTTTTTTTCCTGAAGACTCATTTCTACTTATTACCGCCAGTGTGATGATTGAGTTCTAAGACTGTCAGTTTAGGCATTGAGATTCAATCATCACTCATATATGCTCTTATATCAAAGGTATTGTCCTCTCTAGAGGTCTAAGGGTCACGCATAATTTTGTCACCCTAAAGATGCACCTCCTTTGGTTTGAACCAAAAGAGGCATACTTTTGAGTGACAAAATCCGTGAGTGCTCAGAGAAAACAATACATTTGATATAGGCGTACGCAGAAATGACAACCAAGTCCCGATATATAAAGTGACGTGAAAGAAACATTCTAAAACCCGACCGTCACAACTAGGTTTGGACCTAACTGGCCTTATTTAACTGTTACAAAGATGATAGTAATGGCTTAAAAAGTATTGTGGAGTAAGCATACAGTCTAGTAATGTGGCAGAGAGCGTTGTTCTTGAAAGAACAATCACATGTGATAGCAGGGTTATTATCACCATCTTCAAACACAGAATCACTTTGGCTGAGAGCACTTCCACTGCAAGGCTCCCCACTGATGTTCCATGAATCCGCAGCTTGTGTATCCCATTGTTGGAAGAGTGAGTTCAATGCCCTCACTGTTCTCCCCCCCCCCCCCCCCCACCACCACAATTCATAAAATAATTGGAGGGAAAAAAATTTTGTTAGGAGATTACCATTTACCAACAGTTATATTACCATCGTTATGAATACAGAAGAGAGACATGTAACAGATTTTAGATTCTGCAAACATGTTAATAAGATATCATATAAAACATAATTAAAAAAAGTGAGATATCTGACAGATTTTTATTTCACTTGTAAAATTAAAAAGTTTTACCAATAACTTATTTAGTACAATTTTTTTTTTAAAAAAAAAAAAACTCATTTACTTTTTCTTTTAGCAAATTGTTCATGACTTTCTTAATTAATGGGGGAAATTAAGGGAAAAGATTGTAAGTTTTTAGCAGATTATATTTTGATCTACTAATAAATAATTTATTTCACATATAATATTAATGATTAAATCATGTTTAATTCTAAAAGTCAATTCAAACAATAAGCTTAATAAGAAAAAAGAGAAGGGTTTTTTTTTTCACCTGAGGTTAATTTAATTTTTAATCATAACAAAAAAAATATTAATTTATGTTTTCATTAGAAGTTGATACCAAAATTTCAAGCTTACACGAAACCCTTTGAGCACTATCATTAAGGCTATAAAGACTTTTTCAAAGATGAAATATATTTCCCTTGACATTACTAACCAATATAAGCCACCGTTCATAAAGTAGAAGTTCAAATTAATAATTCTCATTTGATCAATGAAAATGACAATTCTGAAATTCTATTAAAATATTGATTTATTTTAATTTTATATAATTAATTCATTTTAAAAGAAATTAATCACATAAATCTTAAATCCACAACTTTCAAAAATGGCTTCAATATTTATGTTATCTAATTTAATTATTTTCAGTTGTGAAGTTTTTATAATATATTGAGTTATTAACTTTGGGAGATTGATCCTAACCATACATCAACAACTCCTATAAAATTTTTGACAAAGAGATGAACGTGAGATAATTTATTAATTATCGTTAATGGATTTGATGATATATAAATATCAAAGGAGAAATCCAATATAAGTCTTCAAAAGTTTCAATGTTCGACCAAAAAAAAGAAAAAAAAAATGCATTGAATAATTTAATTACCAGGTGAAATGACGTAATGATGAACATTTAACTGGAAGTATATTTTAGGTGGTTATAAAAAAAAAAAAAAATGTTGACAGGTGAGATACTCCAAACTTAAAAAGCCAATCACATTGAAACAAAAATTGTAGAAGTTAAAATCAATTAGTCTTTTCGCACCACTTGACAGGTGGGTCCACTCTAATTAAATAATTGCAGGCTCAAAAAATAGATATATTTCAATGTATTCTAATTGAAAAAATATACCTATATTATTTATAATTATTAAAAAATTTATACAATATTTTTACATTAATATTTATATATTTTATAATTAAATTTAAATAAAATTTTTTAATTATCAAATATAATTCTAATGGGCAGGGCCTGCCCGGCAGTAATTGGACTAATTGAGAGGGTTCTTTTGTAAAGAGAATGACTTCTTGTACAAAAGGTTACTACTTAGTACTGCCAACAAGTTAATTAACAAGATACTGCAAGTATTTCTGAAGCAACAGCAGCAAGCAAGAGCCTTTGAAGTTCGAACCAGTTGTAACTTGGTATGTATGATAATGAAACCAAAGGTATACATGAATGTTTGTGTTGGTTCACCAAGAATTCTCATGATAAAATTAATATCGAATTCGTATAATAACATCTTAAACTAGTGGTTTAACTGTATTTTTTTCGTACTCAACTAAACTAGCTTGTAGTAATATATAAAGAAACCCACCACTTCGAAAACAAAAGCCATAACTTATCGCAACTTTTGGCGGAGAGCTAGGCCGATGGAGAAAGATCAGAATTTTTGTTACTGAGTGGCTATCATGATTAGTTACATAGTTTATGATATATATTTATATATATAGATAGACAGATATAGATGATACCTGGATATGGTGTTTCTCGCATTAATTTGTTTCCTAATTATTCCTCAGTACTTTTCTACTGAGTTATATACTTCGAGTTGCATTTATAGTTTCGGATTTTACTAAGATATATATATATACACACACACATATATATAAATGGAGATCGAAACAGTACCTTCAGAAGGATCGGTGGTGGCATTCTGGGCGTTGATGGATTTGCTGCATAAAAAGAAAACAACGAGAAAGAAGCAGATGGTAGAACACAGGGGGTTCAACCTTAAAATCATTTTTTTGTTATTTTTTTCTTCTCTTCACAAACAGGATGTTGGGCAACTGATTCTCATCATCAGTCACCCACTTATGTAAACATCTAGTTGTGCGGATACACTAACGCAATGACTTAGATACCTCTTAGTCTTGGTCACCTCATAAAGAATTCAAGAAAAACTCATATTGCAAGGCTTGCTCAACATAACCGAGAAAACTGTTATTATATATGTTAAATGATCATTTGTATTTTACTATTGCTTTTAGTTTATTGACTTTTGGCAAACATTTGCATCCCTATACTTTTCGTCCTTTATTTTTTTTTTCTCAATTATAAGTGGATGTCGGCAACTATAAGCCAACTTCTGTGGGCGGGTCAATCTTCGCGCCGCCTTGAATCCGCCAACAAAACTTTTTTCTTTTTTGCTTTTTAATTTTTTTTGACAGTGTGTTTGAATAAAAATTTTTAAAATATTAACATTTTAAAATTTATCAAGTTAAAATATTAATATTTTTAATTATATTATTTGTATAAATATTTTTTAAAAAATTAAATATTAAAATTTGATAAAATTTAAAATAATTATAAATAATAATATTAAAAATAAAATAAAAAATATGCAATACAAATGTTATTAAATTTTTAAAATATATAAATATTTTTAATAATATAAAAATAAATAATAAATTTTAAAATGAGTTTATTTAGTTAAAATTAAAAAATTAATAATAGTATTCAAAAATAAACTTAATAAATATTAATATTTTAATAAAAAATTAAAGAATTTTATAAATTTCATCTTCAGAGATAAAATTTAAAAAGAAAATTTAAACTATCTAAAATTTCTCTTTAAAATTTTAAAAATTTTAAAAATTTTTATTTTTATTTTACCAAATAAAATAATTATATTTTAAAATTTTAAAAATTCCTTTACAAATAAATTTTTTCTTTAAAATTTTTCATCTAAACACACTCTTAAACTCAATTATAAATAATTTTTATGATTAATTCCCCTCCCCGAGACGCTCACGTTCAAAGAAACGACTTTTATCCAACGAATATTTGCCACCTGTTTGACATCACGCGAAAGTTAAAAAGTTAATTATAAAATTGAGATCCCTTCTTTTAAATAGATATTTTAATTTTTTTTTGTTCAAATAGCTTTTTAACTTTTATTTTGTTAAATATTTTATCCTTTTTTTATATCATTAACAAAAGCTGACGTAATATTTTTATTAATCAAAGTATAAGAATGAGTTTTTTAAATTCATCTCATTTGAAAGGACGATGAAATTAATTTTGATAAAATTAAAAATAATGATATTAATAAAATTAATTATTATAATAATAAAATTATATATTATAACGATGAGATTAAAATCAGTGATGAGATATATGTTTGAGTTTAATTATAACCGTGGCTGTGAGATTGACTATAATAAAAAAATGATAATAAACGACATTAGATTAAAATAATTATATATAATAAAGTTTTTTAGATTGCTTGATATTTACTAAATTAATAAATAATTAAAAATTTTAAAATCATATTTTTGTCAAATAATTATTTTATTAATAGATAAATTAAAAATAATATTAATTTTTAATTTTTTATTATTCATGTAATTATTTATTTTTCATTCATTCATATTATTGTATAACAATAATTTTTTTACATATATAAATACTAAAATTTTTATATATTTATTATCTTATATATTAAAAAACAAATGGAAGACCACAAGAGCTTAAAACTCCAATAGAGATTGAAACTCCGCTGGTGTGTTACTCAAACCATGGAGACCCAGGGCTGTAAGTTATGAAAGTTTTTTTAGTATATACATACATATATTAATATTATATAAATTTAAATTGATTTAATAATATTAAAACGGTTAATTTTGTTGTTTTTATTTTTTTAATTTAATTTTATATATTACTATAATTTAAAACAATTAAAATCATGGTATTATTTTTTATTTTCATACACATTAGTTATTGCTTACAAATTTTTAAAATTAAAAGATTCATTTTTAATTTTAAATTATAAAAGTATAAAATTAGAAAAATCAAATTAATTTTTTATCTTTATAAAACATTTGAAGATTTAGCCTATTTAAATTTGGCCTATTACTCATTACATTTACTGAAAAATTATAAATAAAATATTATATTTAAATTACTTATATCCATCACTATTTACTTATATATATTATTTTTTAATATAAATATATTAATATTATATAAATTTTTAAATACGTAAAACATAACAAGTAAAATATATTTTGATCGTCTTAAGATTTTTGTTAAAATCCGTCACTACTCTTGTTATAAGTCTTGGTCAGTGTAAAAAGATTCCATGAAAAATTCCTACCATATATTAAATGATCATTTGTATTTTAGTTATTGATTTGACTTTCTTGCAACCTTTGTGTCGCCTATACCTTTCGTCCTTAATTTCTTCTCAATTATATTTGGGAATTGGCAACCTGAGCTGGAAGCCCACAATTGACTGACGTCAGTTGGCAGAAAGCTGTACAGTTGTTCCTGCAAAGCAAGTTGGTACTGTCTTCTTCGGATGGGGAATATGATTATTGGGCATCGAGCTTAGCTTTGATTGGATTGGAGCTTTGTCCAACTTGCAACTTCAATTATTCATTTCTTTTTTAATGGTAAAAGAATTGCCACTGACGTATCTCAGGTGAAAAGAGATTTTTTTTTTTTTTTATACCACAGTTTCTGAAGTTGGAAGGTGACTTTTGAATTATAGTCAAATTATTTTATTATAACTAGATATATTTTTAAAATATATAAAACGTAAAATATAAATATTTTTATAATATTAATATTTAATTTGCAGTTTGTTTATTTTGTATTTTTTATTGAATTAAAATTAAATTTAATCAAAAATTTTATTAGTGCAAAGCACAGATTAATTGAACTTTCAATTTTATATTTCTATTTAATTGAGTTTTTAATCGGATGAAAATTAATTAACAGTTGTCACCTATATAATTATTTGTTGTTAAATCAAAAGTTTATTTAGGTTAAATAGACGTTTGAAAATTCAATTGAGTGAACTCAATTAATTATATATAATAAAATAATAAAAATTAAATAATTATTTAATTTTAATCCAAGCTGTTAAATTGCATAGATTCTATACTAATGGTATAAGGACACACCAACTTCTGAATTTCAAATTCTGAAGTGAGATTTGGACGGTTCGATAATTAATCCTGATTAATGAGCGAAGTAACTGAATCAATGAGACAACCGAATTGACAAAGACACTTTCTAATCATTTCATGATAACCTGAACTGCTATAATACTGTCAAGTGAAAGCAAAAAATAAATAAATAGATAAATAATTAATTAATTACAATAATAAGTTACCCAATTTTCAGTTGACATCTTTAAGGAAGTTGACGTTTTTGATTTTGCGTATTTGATGGGTTGCATGAAATGGATAAGGTGGATTTAGTTCTATCTTTTGTGAACCTAACAAGTTTGGTAGCCTCCCTTGCAAAGATCGGTGGATCCTATTGATTTTGTCCAATTGGATTCATTTTTCTTCTTCAGATTTAAGTTCGGTCTATGTTTTTCTGTTGTGAATATGTTCTGTTTGTAGCCATTTTTAGGCATTCTTCATTAATGAAATTTTATCCTGATTGAGGAAAAAAAAAAAAAGAAACTTATCCAATTATTCTTTCTAATTCAATTGTTTGTGTATGATTAGTTTGTCAAAAAAAATTAGATTTGAATATCCTATCTTAATTTTAAAAAATAAGAGAATATAATTAAAACTTAAAAATTATGTAAAACTCACATTTAATCCAAGTAGTTTAAATAATTATTTTTAAGATATAATATTTTATTTGATTAAGTG
>JBBYHL010331603.1:0-22953 GCA_038381835.1 Adansonia madagascariensis
AATATTTTTTAGTCATTGGTTCAATTTGTAATTTTTTAATATTGGTTTCTACAACATGTTTTCACGGAAAAGTTATTCCTTTTTCTTATTAATAATTATTTATTACAGCAACAATAAATAACAATATTTTGGTTTATTAATTTTTTTTAATTCTTCCAAAATCGTTTTGTCACACATGGTAAAAAAATTAAACCTGCAATAATGGAGATGCGAACATAACACCAAAAAAACTAAGATAAGGTATAAAAACACAACATTAAAAATAACATTAATACAATAAAATATGAACTTGTTAAAACTTATATAACATGAATTATTAAGAAGCCAAATAATGCATTAAATACATAAACTGATATAGATACATGAATTGTCGGGTCTAAAAGTTTCTTATTTCCTTAAATAATTATTTTCATAAATTGAAAATATTTTTTCACAACCCTTTTTTTTCTAATTCCATTAAAGCATTTAAAAAATCAATAAAAAGTAATTATTTATCATAAATTGTAAATATTTTTAATTTTGAAGCCCATTTTATAATTCTCTTAAAATATAAAAAATAATAAAAATAAAAACAGGACAGTTGTTACTGTCCTATTCTACCAAGCTACATTGTCTCTGACGGGATACTTTTAATCTGTAAGAATAGATAAAAATAACTTAAAAGCAAACCCTTAATTGATTCTTCAAATGGGGTACGTCAACAAGGTTTTTTTTTTTTAAGCTTTTTAAATAATTATGATATATTACATTTGTATTTTTTTATTAGAATCATATTCAGATACATATATAAGTTTGGACACATTATATATAAATTTTGACGCATTCATACATCATATTGTGTTAGCTTTTTTTCTCCATTTTGTATTGTGCTTTAGCTTTTTTTTTTTTTTATTCCACCAATAGTTTGAATAATTGAGGGAACAATTGTTTGTACCTTGGCAAGCAATTGTTAGTTTTCTTTAATTCAATGTATATTGTATTTGTATTATTTTTGTGTTATAATCATATTCTAGGTATTGCATATATATTAATTTTGATATGCTAATAGTTTCTATTATATAAATTTGATACGTTTATGCATTCGTGCTGTGTTAACATTATTTTTTGTGTTATACTGTATTTTAATTTTTTATATTATGCCCAAAATTTCAAGTTTTAATTAGCAATATTCAAATACCTCACAACCTTGCATCGCAATCATTATTTTATAAATTTTATTATGTTTGTGCATTTGTATTGTTGTCATGTTATTTTTTCAATAGTATTTGTGTGTGATACTATTCAAATAATATTTAATTTTGTGTCACATGTGATATGAATATTGATTTTTTTTTAAAATAAAGATATACTAATTTTTTTTTAAATTATTGAATAAAAATTATTGCATTGAAAAATTATTGTTAAAAATTAAAATATTGAATGATAATATAAAATGTGTTAATGTAAGTAAATTCTTTTAAAAACGTTCGGTGACAAAGAAAAAATATATTTTTATGATTAAATAGTAAAAAAAATATTATGTTAAATGATGTTATAAGTTATGAGTTATTGGATGAGTTGTTAAGTTTATATTTTATTTTTTTATTTCTTAATATAAATACAAATGAAAGATATCAATATGATCTAAATGAATTAAAATTTCATATCAATCTTACTTTTCTACATATAAGCTAATATAATGAATTAGATTTATGTTTTTATGTTATATTTGTGTTATTTTACATCTATACCTTAACTTAAATGTCATCCTTGATTGGATGAAAAAAACTAAAGCAACATGAAGCTTCAAATACTAGCAAATTAAAAAAAATTAAATATGCAAGAATTATTTATTGTCATTAATTTTTAATTATTGTTTACCAAATTGATTAAATAATTATGGAAATAAAGATATATATACATAATAATTAGAAAGTAAATAAACGAATAAAATATCTATATTTTCTTAAAACAAACAAATAGCAAGTAAAGAAAACTGATTAGTTTTTTTAAAATAAATAAATAAATAGCAATTTGTACGCTTACCTATTTCTATTTTGTTTTAATAAAGAATTAGGCTGTTCAAAAAAAAAAATAAATAAATAGTTAAAGAAAAAAATTGATTAAAGTAATGCCTTAATTGATAGTATTATATAGATGCTCATGATTTTGTTGTATGATATTTATATTAAAATATGTAGATGCAAATATAATGATCTATTTTTTAAGTCAATGATTTTATAATTTAAATTGAATCATTATGATAAATTAAGTGTTATAAAACTGAACCAGACCGAATTAATCAGTCAGATCGGTTGAACTAGAAAATTATGGTCCATTTAGTCTAATACCCACCATAAAACTAGGGATTTTTGGAACTAATAGAAAATCAATTGAATTGGTAAAAAATATTAAAAAATCAAGAAAAATAGTTTTAAGTTTATTTTTAATTTTTTTATAATTTTTAAAACCTTTTATCCTTTGAATTTATATTAAAAATCATACCATTTAGTCAAATAAATATTTTTATTAAATATTTATTATATTTAATATTTATTTACTATTAATTTTACATATTTTATTATTTAAAATTTTAATACAATTGGCCGCTTTAAATGGTTTGACCTCTATTCTGGTTTTTAAACATGACATAAACTATACAAACTAGGATAATTTTTAAAATGAGGTATAGATGTATGAAATTACTATATTCAATCCAGACAAACGGTAACTTTAAATAATCATAGGTACATGACACAAAATTGAGGGTTTGTGAATAGTGATAATTAGACTTGACAACTTCGAACATAACATGATATATGGCATGAATACAATATAAGAAAAATAATTAAAACTCGACACACTCAAGAATAAAAATGAACATACATAAAACAAATAATTAGTATGTTAAAATTTATACAAGTATATAATATCTTGAATACAACTGTAATAAAAAATAAAACATAAATACAACAAGAATACATAAAATAAAAAGAATCAAAGGCCAGCCACAACGTTTTAAGCTTTAGAGAAGCAATCCCCTCAAACTATATATATATATATAAAATTTAAGGGACTGCTTTAGTAGATTGTTATAGATAATATAAAAGTTGTATTGAGAAAACTAAAAAAAACATTAAATTTCTATAACTAATTTCTTTAATATAGAAAGTTCATCAGTTTATCTAGTTTGATCTAGTTTAATGTATTCATTAATTAGCTTTCTTACAAGTTGCTATAAAAGGGACATGTCTTAAGCTTCGATGAACAAATCGTGTTGTTTAAGAATACAACCATAGACTATTTGAAGGATGAGTTCCATATTGCACAAAAGTTTTCTCTTTATTTGTCAAAATCATTGTTTTATATCCACATTGGAGGCAATGATTTGGGCTTATACTGGGATTTCATGGAAAAGCCGATTGATGTTGATAAATATGCTCAATTCCTCTCAGGAGAGCTGTCCAAGAGGTTGCAGGTAAATTTATTTATATAATTCAATTTCATATTTGTTTTTTAAATTTCTTTTGGAATAAACTAGACCTCTTCAAGGGTCAAGCAACTTGGTAGGCCCAATAAGCTCAGCTTGACCCTGATTTGAGTGTGATTATCTGTGATCTAAATTAGCTCAGATCACTGTTTAATAAAGTAATATTTTTATTTTAAATTAATTATAAAAATATGTAACTATTAATATAAAATAATTTTTAATATTTTAATATATATAAAAACAATGAATCAAAGTTGTCGATTTGGGCCAAATTCATACTTAGATTTGAATTTCAATTTTTTTAAGCTGTGGCCCATCTTATCAAAATAAATGGTGTCTATTTATTTACCCATAAGAAAATAAGACAACGTGCTATATAAAAACTCAATTTGCTTTAAATCTGTTTGTTGATTGAGTTCTTTGTTTGATTCAATATATTTGATCCAAATTGAATTAAATCCAAAATAAAATTTTTAAAATTGAATTGGGTTTTCTAATTTAAATTATTATTTAATTTAATAAAAAATAATTTTTACTTAAATTTAATTAAAAATATACTAATATAAAAATAAAAATTTTAATATATTCCAAACATTTAATTTTTTTTAACTATTTGAACTTGACCAATTTGACTTGATTACATTCAGCAAAAAATCCTTTGATTACGATAGATAGTGGCACTATTGGCCTTTGTTAGTTGAATTTTGTACCTGTTTCAGAATTAAATCCAAATTTTGTTTTGTTTTATTTTTCTTTTGTGTAGGCATTGTACCAACTTGGTGCATGTAAGTTTTTTGTAAATAATGTCTCACCACTAGGTTGCCAACCATATAGCATAAAGAAGATGAAGCCTAAGACATGATGCTTTGAAGAGCTAAACATACGCATATCAACCTACAACAAATTCCTTCCAAATTTACTAGCAGATCTTCAATCCTTCCTTCCGGGATCCAAATTCATTCTCGGAGATCTTTTCAAGCTTTTTCAGGATGTCTTTTCATCTCCAAGCTCATATGGTTTGTTTTATAACTTCACTTTAACTAACCAATTTGTTACAAAATTTTTCATGCAAAGAAGGCCACAGTCTAAGAATAAAAAAATGGGGGCTTGAAGATTGGGATTCGAATTTAAACCTATTAAATGACAACTTTTAAGAGTAGTTGCGTAACTGACTAGATCAAGCTTTGTATTTTAATTCATCATACTTTCATTTCCTTGCATTAAACAATATTTTTATTCATTAGGGTTTGAAAACATAAAGGATTCTTGCTGCATTGATGTGAATAGAAATGGAACAGGATCCTGTGCACCCAGTTTGTCACCATGTGATCATAGGAAAACACATGCATTTTTAATCCATTTCATGCAAGTGAGAGCTTGCACTTCATATGAGCAAGGAAATTCTTGAGGGAGCTTCTTAATCTTACTAGCATGGTGGCTTAAGTTGTA
Organism: Adansonia madagascariensis; assembly: GCA_038381835.1. Classification (NCBI taxonomy): domain Eukaryota; kingdom Viridiplantae; phylum Streptophyta; class Magnoliopsida; order Malvales; family Malvaceae; genus Adansonia; species Adansonia madagascariensis. The sequence continues at coordinate 4,919 of JBBYHL010331603.1, forward strand.
CGAATATCTTGTTAATTATTTTATGAAGCATACATAAGTGTCACTTGATCGTCCTTCACATGTTAATTAATTCTGAACAAGCTTTTTTTTTAAATCCTTTTCTAATAATAGTAATGAAAAAAATATAAAACTATGGAAGTTGCATATCTAAGAAATATTGGGTTCTACATGGAGCTTTGATTTTTTTTTAGACCTTCTTTAAATTCTTTTTATTCTTAGGCCAAATTTAGGGATATTTTTAGGGTTTCACAACTATGGTTATAAAAATCTATAATAGTTGGCACGCAGGTATTATTATTATTCTCTTTGAAAATAGTAAAAATCTCTGTAGCTCTATGGACGTAGATCAATTGGTCGAACTATATAGAATCTTGTCTATTATTATTGTTTTCTTACAATTTGTATTAGAGCAAGGTTTTGTGATTTATTGGGAATGATAACAGGAGAATAAAGTGTTTAGAATAAAGAAGTTTGATGACAAATATTTTGGGCATTAGAGAATGCAAGTCAAGACTATCTCTACCAGAAGAAATTTCAACTTCTGTTACTTGTGGAGAAGCCCAAAAATATGCTAACTTTAGATTAGACGCTTTTTGATAGGCAGGTTGTCAATATTATTCAATTAACCTTATCAAAATCGATTTACCACAATTTGACTATGGAAAAACCTTGACAAAAATGATGGTGGTTATAGTTAGGAGGTATAAGAAGCCATCAATGAATAATAATATGCATTTGATGAAGAAGTTCAATCTAAAGATAACAGAAGGTATGTCAACCATAACACACCTAAATGAGTTTAACACTATCACAAATCAATGTTCGTTTGTCAAAATTAAGTTTGATAATGAAATTCAGGCATTAATTTCATCAGCATTATTATTAAATTGTTGGAAGGTCATGAGGATGGCTGTTAGTAATTCTATTGGAAAATCAAAGTTGAAATATGATGATATTCAATAACTGATTTTGGTTGAGGAAGTGTGTAAGAGAAATCTAGTGAAGCCTTAGGTTCAAGTTCAAGCTCTGCCTTAAATGTTGATAATAGGGGCAGAAATAGTAGAAAAGGTTCAAACATAGCTAGATCAAAATCTAAAAACAGAGACGAAAATAAGTTAAACTAGACAACAAATTGTTTGTTGGAATTGACAAAAGCCTAATCACATTGATTGTAATGATCATAACAAACTTAATGCAAATGCTAAAAAATGGTTCCCTCATTGGCTACAAAAATGAACAGTATAGTGTTCTAGGATGATCAGAGTTAGAAGATCATTAGAAGTATGGTTTTTCATGAAATAACTTTATATAATGATAAATCCAGTGGCGATTTAGATCCATCATATTAGTTTCACAGAATGTGAATTTTCAGTTTAGATATTCCTGAGTACACTATATAAGAGTAGCCAAATAGTAATATACCTATTGTTCCACAAGAAGAAGCAAAAATTTGGTATTGACTACGTAAAGGTTTTCACTCTAGTTGTGAAGAACACTAGGATCTAACTTGTACTGAGACTAGTGGCTGGTAAAATGTTGCATCTTGAACAGCTAGATGTGAAGATGACATTTCTCCATGGTGACTTGGAGGAAGAAGTCTATATGCATCAACTTGAAAGTTTGCAACACAAAGGATAGAAATTCTTGTTCATAATTGAAGAAAAGCTTGTATGGTCTAAAACAAGCTATGACAAAATGGTATAAGTAATTCAACAATTTCATGGGCATTATTAGATACACAAAAAATGAAGCAACTCTTTGTTGTTATTTTATTTAAAAAATTCTTATCTAATCTTATTATTTTATGGGGATGATATACTTATTACAAGATCAACAATGTAAAAACTACAATTGCTAAAATAGTCTGTATTGAAGGATTTAGGAAGTGCCAAGAAAATCCTTAGAATAAGAATTATTAGAGATAAAAGGAAAAGTATTTTGAAACTTTCACAAGCAAAGTATTTTAACAAGGTTTGTAGCAGAATAAATATGGATAATGCTTAACTGCGAGCACACCTTTAGGAAGTCATTTCAAACTACGTAAAGATCAATCCTTTAAAACAAATATAGAGTGTGAGCATGAGTTAGGTCCCTTACGCCTCAGCTATTGGTTCTCTTCTATATGTTACAATATGTATTATACCAAATATTGCACGTGCAGCGAAAGTTGTAAGTAGATATATAAGTGGTATCGAAAAACAACATTGGGAGGTCATAAAGTGGATCTTTGGATACCTGAAAGGCACTTCAGGTAGTAGTTTGTGTTACATTGTACATGATTTAAAGCAAGAGGGCTTTGTAGATGCTAACTTAGCTAGTGATGCTGATAATAGAAAAAGCACTGTAGGTTTTGTGTTCACTTTGGATGATATTGCAATATCACGGGGTTCAAACTTGCAAAAGGTTATGGCATTCTAGCTATAAAAGATAGATATACTATTATGTTAGAAGTAGCAAAAGAGATGCTCTGGTTACAGACTTTTGTGAAGGATTTAGGTAAGAAAGGTGATGCAGGTGTTCTTCATACTGACAATCAAAATGGAATATTTCTTGCCAAGTATCTAGTTTTTCACTCCAAGACAAAACACATTCAGCTAAAACATGGTTTTACTTTATATCTTCTTTATGATGATCAATTGGAGCTTGAGAAGATTTATGGAAGGAAGAACCTTGCAAATATGTTGACAAAGGATTTTACACTTTACAAATTGAAGTTCTATGTAGCTTCAGTTGATCTTCTAGCATGAAGACAAAGGCTTTGAGTTGTAGAGGAATGGATAAACTCTGATTCGATTAAAAAAATGATGAAAATTTTAAATTTTAAATTAAGTAGTTCAAGTTTTTTGAGTTGTACAAATCGAGTAAAAAATGAGTTTGAATTGTTTAGTTTAGCTCAAATTTAAGTTGTGCAATTCGAGTTATCTGAATAATCCAAATCATATTGTCATTTAGGATTAGATCAAATGTTTAATTAGGTTTCAAAATTATAGGCCTAAAATGTTTAATTTTTGTGTAATTAAAAGTATAAATTAGCCTAGATAAGTTATGTTTTGGGATATATTTTAGTTTTAGGCTCATTTATAAATGAATCAAAATTGCACAAAATTGATACTAATTAAAATATTTGGATAAATTTCAAAATTTTTTGCGAAATTTTACTATGTTTATAAAAATAGTGATTCAAATTAGTGTGAGCATCCAGCAAAATGTTCAAGTGTATCACAACTCCGAATGAAGCATGTCATGATTCTAAAAAACGTATTGACTAAGTCTACCCAACTTATATGTTTAAAATAAATATATACAAAATAAAAGTACCAACTAAGTCCAAATAGCGTATCACATCTTATAGATTTACATTATTTTAACTAAATTAAAATATATTCATGAAAATTAATATAAATGTACATGTTTAAAAAATATTTCATGTTCCAATTAATCATATTTCGTTCTTATAAAGCGAATTGGAAGAGACTACACGTATGGAATTACGGTTAAAAAAATTTACCCATTAACCTTAATGATTTTCTTTTTTAGTTTTACGGAACTATACAAAAAATTTCATGTATATCTCAAATGAATTTTATAGGATTAGTTTTGTTATGCTTAAATATAATAAAAACTTTATTTGAACTCGAATAAATTTATTGGACTCGACTCGACTCAAATTTTTTTACTTAATTCAATTATATAAAATTTTAAATCAAATTTAATTGATAAAATAAGACATACCGACTCAAATAATTTAAATTTTTTACTCGATTCGGTTGCAGACTCACCCTAGCAAATATGGTGATGAATTGTGATTTGGACACTGATGGTTTTGTTGACCGTGATTGCGCCAACTTCTAAATAGAAAATTAGTGGGCTTTTCTACGTGGATCCTAATTTTTTGTTTTGGGCCTTTTAATTCTTTTGTTTTTACCCAATTTTAGGGATATTTTTTTTAGGTTTTTTAGAATATGGTTATAAGAACCTGCCACTCATCTATTATTATTGTTCTCTTTTAAAATAGTTAAAATTTTTCTGCTCCGTAGTCGTCAGCACAAATATCAAACCACGTAAAACTTTGTCTTTTATTATTATTATTATTATTATTATCTTCTTACATATTGGAGCACCTACTTTTTATTTCAAAGAAAGAGGGAGTTGAGAATAGGTTGGCGGATGATAATTTGAATTTAATTGTGAAAATTGAAAGAAATTATTAATAGGTTATTGGATGATGAATTTAAAATAAGTACTAATTTTACGACGAATACAAGAATAATTTATTAAAATATTAAGTTTCGATGTTTATAAGCCTGGTTTCTTTCGATTCCCCATCTTAGTACACTGTAAAATTGTCAAAATCAGTAGCAGAAAACTTCAGAATTGCCAGAAATCCTGTTCTATTAACATCCAATACACTGGCAAGTTTATAGAACATGTTAAACTCATTAATATATTGTATTACAACAAGGAAATAAACATTGACACTAAAGAAAATTATGTGCAGTACATCTATAAAACTTAACACATTTAAAACTTATTATATGTTGAAAATCGATGTTAGATCAACCCATAACAAGTGATACTAAACCTAAGCAAATATTCAATTGTCATTATCAATGGGCAGTTTAATCCTTTCTCTCCAAAAAGTTTAGTAAAATACCAAGGCGTATTCAAATATGCGCTTGATATGGGAAGTTAATGCTCCTATTTTGGTAATAAAATAAAACTCCCAAGAGAGAAGTTATCACATCATTCGGCCAAAACAAGGGGAAGGGAAAAAGGAAAAATAAATGAGAAGAAAATTTTTTTTAATAAAGTATATACTCTCAAAATCTTCCATGCAATTTAGAGAAGAATTTGCACTATGAAAATAAGAACAATTTTCGACCTTCGATCTTGATGATGATCAGTGAATCAAAACGGTTCTTGATTGCACAATCTTGTAAGTTATGATTCTATATTTGTTTAAATTGATTAAATAATAATAACTAACACTATATATAAGTATATTCCTTTGATATATTGAAAATCCACGTATTAATTATCAATTATCATATTTCGCCACAAAATAAAAGATTTTTAGAGAGGATAAAAGGAAGATTAAAAAAACTCCTTTATTATAAATTTAACAGTATCGAAACGAATGTCATCTCTAATTTAACAGGGAAAATTTTATCCTAAATTTTTTGGAGATACAACTTTAGAGGATGACTATTAGAGATAATTTTTTCGTTGTTAAAACTTTTAGGAACGACTTTCTACCTTTTGGAGATAATTTTTAGTCCTCAATGCCTTTAAATTTTGTAGTGTTTGATGAAAGAATTTTATTATAAATTAGAATTCATCACATCAAGTGTGGGTGAAAAAATATCTTTTATTAAAAAATACATATTTTAAAAGAAAAATATGTTAAAATTTAAAAAATAAAAAAATAAATTTTTTAGTGAGTAGTTAGTTTTTAGTGGGTAATCTTTTTTAAAATTTAAAAGATTTAAATACTCTTAATTTTATTTTATTCGTATAATTTGAATTTGAGTTTTTGTATTATCGATAGTCAAAAACTTTATATAAAACTAAAATTTGGGACACCCACTTTGGTGGGTGATTTTTAGAAAACAAAGGTTTTTTTTTTTTATAAGATACAGGTAATTTTTGTTAAAAGTTGGTTTTTTTAAATTTTTTATTAATTGTTCTTAAAATTATGAAAAGATAACAATACTCCTAATTTTATATTCATTAATATAAATTTCGTTTAATTTTTTGTAATTTTACCATGAGTAACTTCGTCAAGTATTTCATAATAGTATAATTATAGATAGATCTTTGGTTTTAGGATATGGGGTGATTATATAAAAAAATTAAGTGATTTGCATTTGGTAATTGCATCATCTTGTTCGTTAGCAATTTAAGAATCCTATATAGCAATAATCTTAAATCACTGAGGTAATCATTGCCTTAAGGACTGATATGATTCCAATCCAAATGGATGGGAATGTTTTATCACTTTGGCAAAATAATCTTTATTTTTATCATTTTCACTAATTTATCCTATAATAATAGATAAGCACAAAATTCCTTCCAAATTTAATATTTATAAAAAAATCTACATATATAGTTGAGAAATTAATAACTCATTTAATTTTTTTTCGTATGTTTTACTTTTTTCTCTCATCCTTTTTAATTTTTATTATGTTGTTTTCTTCTTTATATTATTCAATTTTTAATTAAGTTTTCATTTATACTTCTAAAAGTGTTTGTAAAGCTTAAAAGATTGACTTTGAATTTCTTGGTGATAACATTCATCGCTTTTAGACACCAACAATATATTCTTAAAGGAACATAGCTCATATCATACACACTAAAATTTTCAATCAATATGCAAAATAAATATGATTAATTCCACTTAATTGTTTCTAGGCCAATAACATGGTGACCATTGAGGTCATCTGGCACGACGCATCTTTATTTTGTATAAGGTTTGATGTATTTTTACTCAAAAATTTCTTTGAAAAGTAAAAAATTTAACATAAAAAGGAATAATGAAAATGTTTTTATAAGCAAATAAAAAAATTAATTCTTTTAGTATTTTTTAAAGTTATTTTAGATATTTTATACTCAGTAATCTATTTTTTCATGTAATAACAAACACAGTGATTTATATTATAGTGTCAAACATTGTAATATAAAATCACTAGTATTAAATCACTTTGGTAATCTTGTTACCATGATAATTAGTTTACCATGGTGATCTTACGAGCGATACCAAACGCTACCTAAACAATAAATTAAAAAAATAAAGAGACAACCTTTTTAAGTGAATATATATATATATATATCTGTATATATTAAATTTAAAGTTGTATTCAAGAAGGTGAGTAGTTTTTTTAGTAGTCAATTTTTTAAGATTGAAAGACTTAATTACTCCTAATTTCATTTTATATGTAAAATTTTAATTTAGCTTTTATGTCATTCTTTTAATTGAGTTAGTTTTATTTGACTCGTGACACTAATTCAATCAAAGACTTTATATGTAGTATATATATACATATATAGTATAAATTAAATGTTAACTATGACCAAAAGATATTTATTAGCAAAATGTTAAAGCATCGTCCAAATTGAAATTCCATAAATATATACAACTATGGAGATTAAAATCTTAAATTTGCACTTCATTTAAACATCCTTTATAGTTGAAAACTCAACGCAAAATCCCATTTCAAATCTTCATCAATAAGATGGCTTTGACTTTTGCTTTTCTTGTTCCCTCTTTCAGTTTAATTTCTTCACTTTCCTTAGTTTTAATTGGGTGGAAAGGTCTGACGCTCTTACCTCTACCATTGTTATTCTAATAAAATAGTGAAAAATCCAACGACAAGATGTTTATCCTTGTTTCACAAGTTGTTATTCTAATAAATTAAAAATAAATTTTAATTTAATTATTAGAAAAATAATATAATTAATGACTTTTTTTAGTGTATAATGAATTTAAGATTAAAAGTATCATATGACATGTTTTAAGTAAAATCTTTAAAAAAAAATCTAGAAACATCCAAATATAGTTTTAAATTTAATTAACTTGAGATTGCATCAAATTTGGGTTTAATTTAATTTGTTCATGCAACTATCTTTAAAAATGACATCTAATAGATTTTAAATTCAGAATATAAGATTTTTCATCCCATGTTGTGACCTTTTCATAATTTAAAAAAATTGAGATTACACTTACATATTTGTTAGCTACTTCTTTTTTGATATTCTTAATTTATCTATCTAAATTAACTTATTTGAAGAGGATATTATGCCTGTAAATCTTTTCAAACTTGCAATTTCTAAAAATCTATCAATAAGATCATATCACCTGAATTCATATTTAATTGGTATTTGTTAGCTGTTTTCAATCAAATTATTACTTATGTATTGTGTTCTAATATTAATGAAGGAGACCAAGCATGTGATGGTAAGAATAATACTGATACAATGATGAATTCAAGAATTATTAAGGCAAATAAGTAAAACTTAAGGTTTAAGTGACCAACATTGAATTTGAAGCAAAGTCATTCAGTTCCATACTATATCTATTTTATCTTATTTGTGCTGTTTCAAGCCCAAAGGTTGGTTGATGTAATTAATTAAATACTATAATTTCTTACACTATTGATCACATGGGAAGAAATAGTTACTTTTAATGGCATACATTTATATATATATACATATATATACATACATTATCAATAAAATTTTTAAATTTTATAAACAGCATTATAAATGATGACAAATATTTCATAAATATAATAATAAATTAATTAACAAAGTGAGATACATTATAAATTGTTAATTTTTAATGATTATGTGAAACAAGACAATCAAATATTTATTGGAAATTGCAACAAAGAACACACAAAAAGAAAAATAAAACATGGACCTTATACACACCTTAAATACAATTACATTTTACTTTGGAATCTACCACTTATGATACAAAATTCAAAATCAAAATTTATTATATTAATATTAATATTAAAAATTAAAAATTTAATTTTTTTAATTAAAGCAAGCAAGTAAACAACTAACTGGCAAATCATTCTTTTTTTTTTATCTTTTGTCTAAACTGAGCTATAAAAATGGGTATTGTATTATAGTATATTATATGTTTTTCATTTGCACTTGCTTTTTTTAGATTTTTCTATTCTATGTAACTGGAAAAAAAAACACTCTATATGACCTTTCTTTGCATTGTTGGGATTCTCCAAAATAGCACCAAAATCTCCTTAACTAAAAATTACAACTTACATTGTATAGTTTTTTCATATTTTTGATATTTTCATCCTTGTTTTTTAGTATTTCAGTCCTTCTTTTGCTCTAATTGAGAGCTGAAATATATCCTTAAAAAACCTGAAGTGCTTGGTGAGATTGTTGATGGTTTGAGGGACTCAAATCCATGGTGGGGCTATCATTGTCGGCTCTTAAGGGATGAAGCCAAAAGAATGGCAGAACATGGCAACCAGCTCTGCAGTAGGAGATGATAAAGGAATAAACTGCCTGCTATGCTGATTTTGAGTATGGCAAACAGCTTTGCAAGGGGATATCATGTAATAATTTAATTAAAACAAACCTCCAGTCATTGTTGATCAAGATAAATAACTTTACTCCAATGTACAAAATAATCTGTGTAAACCTTCTAGTCTATTTTCTTTTTTTTTTGGTAATCACCTTATGATGGTGCACATGCAATTTATAGACTAGACTAGGGATCATACTAGACTAATTAGATTTAAATCCTACCATCAAGGAATCTGTATTCTAATTAGTTAGTAAAGTAAAGTTAAACTCTCATCACTAGAGTAGTTTGAAGTAGGATTTACTTTATAATTTCATCTTAATAACTTGATTTAATTATCTTAGTCCATTTATTATCATGTGGGCCACATAAAGTCTAACATTCTCCCACTTAGCCTATATGATAAACCAAGAACTCAAATAGGTGATAATTAAATTTGAAACTTTACCACGGCCATAAATGACTCTAGCCTCCCACTTAATTAAAGATTCATATAACATGAATCATTGCGGTAGCTGCTAAATTGAATATTCCTTTCCATGTATTATAATGCATAATCATCTCTAAGAAAGCACTTTATAGGATAATACTTTATGAATGAAACTAGTATAATCATTCAAGGTCCAAATAACCTATAAATTTTATGTACACAAAACTTTAACATGTTTCCAAACTCTAAGAATGCAAAATAATAAAATCAAAGAAGCCCAAAATTTTAACAAAATTTAACTAGCCCCATATGATCCACATGAGGATTAAACTGTTTTGTCAATAATGCCTTAGTCATTGGATCTGCTATCATTAAATTTGTACTAATATGATGGATATCCACTTCTTACTTCTTTACATGTCTCTAACAGCAAGATACTTTATATCTATATGCTTGCTGTGACTTCCACTTTTTTCATTCTTAGAAAAAAAATACAACAGATGAGTTGTCACAATAGATATTTAATGACCTTGCAATAGAATCAACAACTCTTAATCTAGAAATGAAATTCCTTAACCATAATGCCTATGACATTGCTTCATAGCATGCAATAAACTTAGCTTCCATGGTAGATGAAGAAATAATTATTTGCTTATCAGTCCTCCAAGATATAGTACCACCAGCTAAGATGAAAATGTATCCTAAAGTGGATTTCCTTGTATCTATACATCTACCAAAATATGAATCTGAATATCCAATTATCTCAAGATGTTCAGATCATCTGTATGTGAGTTTATCGCCTTTAGTTCCTTGCAAATAATGAATAACCTTCTTGGCAGCATTCTAATGATCAAGGCCAGGATTACTTAGATATATGCCAAGCATACCTACTGCAAAACTTATGTCAGTTTTTATACAAACTCGAGTGTACATGAGACTATGAACAACAGATGTATATGGAATGATCTTCATCTGCTCCTTTTCTAATTCATTTTGAGGACATTGAGTTGAACTAAATTTATCCTTTTTGAAATTGGTGCCACTGTAGGTGAACAGCTTTGCATTCTAAATATTTTCAAAACTTTTTTGACATAGGTTTCTTGAGATAGACTTAATGTCATTTCAGACCTATCTCTATGAATCTCTTTGCCTATTACAAATGAGGTTTCACCTAAATCTTTCATATCTAAGTTTTGAGAAAGAAAACTTTTGGTTTCATTAACAAAGCTAAATCACTACTTGCAAGGAGAATATCATCAACATATAGAACTAAAGTCATGAATTTACTCTCACTTACCTTAAGGTATATACAAGAATCAACAATATTTTTAATGAAATCAAATGATGTCAGAACATTGTTAAACTTCATATACCATTGACAAGAGGCTTGTTTTAGTCCATATATTGATTTCTTTAGTTTGCATACCAAATGGATATTTTTTAAAGAAGCCTTTAGGTTAATTCATGTATATATCTTCCTCTAGATCTTTATTCAAGAAAGCCATTTTCACATCCATTTGATGTAACTCTAAATCAAAATGAGCATTAAGTGCCATGATAATTCTTAATAATCCTTCTTAAAAACCAGAGAGAAGGTTTTATGGTGCTCAATACCTTCTCTTTGAGTGAAACCTTAGGCCACAAGTCTAGCTTTATATCACTTAACATTACCAAAGGCATCTCTTTTGGTTATATAAACCCACTTATACCTAATGGTGATAGCCCTTTTTGGCAATTCAGCTAATTCCTAAACTTGATTATTAGCCATAGATTCCATCTCATCTATAAAAGCTTTATGTCAAAATGTAGAATTTTCACCTTTCATGGCCTATGAAAATGAAATGGGATCTTCATTGAGTCCAACATCATAATTGGACTCCTATAAGTATACAATATAATCACTAGGAATTGCTGGTTTCTTTACTCGATTGGATCTCCTTAATTCTACTGTTTTTTGTACATTTTTTACATTTTTAGTAGTATTATCAGTAGGGTTATTATCATCATGTAAATGATGTTCTTGATTTGATTGTTCTCCAATTATTTCTGTAGATGTGCTTTGGAAAACATTCAAGTCATCTACAAGAGATTCATCCAATCTAATATCTTCGTCAATGTAAACCTTACGAGGAAGATCACTTCCATTGAACTCATGATCCTCAAGAAATTTGGCATTTCTAGCTTCAACAATTCTAGTTGTATGAGATAGACAATAAAATCTATACCCCTTTGAGTTAACTACATAGCCTATAAAATAACCACTAACTATTCTTGGGTCTACTTTTTTTATGGTTGGTTCATAGACCTTAACTTCAACTGGACAACCCCAAGTCTGTAAATGCGTTAGGCTAGGTTTCCAACTATTCCATAGCTCAAAAGGAGTTTTATTAATTAATTTGGTTAGAACTCTAATTAAGACATAAAAACAATAGTTTTTAAGGCTTTACTCCATAAATTTAGGGGAAGATTATTATAGCTCATCATGGTTCTTACCATATCCAAAAGCATTTGATTCCTTCTTTATGCTACATCATTTTGTTAAGGTGTACCAGGCATAGTATACCGGGCTATAATGCCTTTTTGTTGCAGAAATTTTGCAAATGGACTTCGCATTTGACCCATTCCAGTATATCTCGCATAATATTCTCCACCTCTATCTGACTTTATAATCTTTATGTTCTTTCCTTTTTGTTTCTCAAATTCTACCTTAAACACTGTAAAAGCATCTAGTGCTTCAAAATTTTCAAACAAAAGATAGAGATATATGAATCTTGTATGGTCATCAATAAATAAGATAAAGTACTTTTTCCCAGTAAAACATGCAATGAGAGAGGGTCCCAAAAGGTCTGTATGTATAATCTCTAAAGTTTTGATGCTTTTTTTAGCTCTTTTTGTGGATTTGTTGGTTTGTTTCCCCTTTATGCAACCAACATAAGTGTTAAATTCTATGAAATCAAGAGTACCTAGTACCCTATCATTTATCAACCTCTTAATTTTGTATATAGAGATATGACACAATCTTTTATGCCACAACTTAGAGGAGTTTTCATTTATAACACATCTTTTATTTCAAGAAATCATATTCACAGTCATCAAACTATTCTCATACTCGGGATCCAAATTAACTTTGTATAAATGATCAATTAAGTGAAAAAATCCAATAGAAACATTGTTCTTTAAAATTTCCACTAAAGAATTTTTAAATTTGAGTTCAAAACCTAATAAATCTAGTTTAGAAATTAAAACCAAATTTGTAGAAAATGATGGAACATAAAATGTTTCTTCAAGATCTAAAATTGATTTAGATTTTAAAATGATCTTAAGAGTTCCTACTTTTTCCACTTGTGAAGGTAATCGATTTTTGGAATAGATGCTTTTCTCATTTTCCTTCAGTTTTCTTAGGTTTAGGAAGCCCTGCATGGTAGTAGAAATATGATTCATTGAGCCTGAGCTAACCACCATGTGTTATAAGGAACATCAACAAAAATAGATTGATAACATACAAAAGATGTGAGCTTACCTTTCTTCTTGAGCCATTTCTTATACTTTAGGCAGTCCTTCTTGATATGTCCAGGATTTTTGCAAAATAAGCATTTGACACCACCTTTCTTTATTGGTGTGTTTCCTTTTTTTTTAACCTTTAAAACACCTTTACCTTTCTTATCACCTTTCTTATCATAAGTTACTAAGAAAGTTGAATCTAGTTTCTTATTTTTCAATCTCCCTTCCTCTTAAACACACATGGTTAAGAGTTCATTAATGGATAATTTTTCCTTTTGTGTGTTTTATGATATTTTGGATGGTCCATTCTCATTTGAAAGAGAGTTAATATAAAAGTGACAAGGAATGACTTAGAAAACTCAATATCCAGGGTTCTTAATTGAGCAGCTATATCTCTAATTTCCATAATGTACTCATGCATACTTTTAGAATTGTTGTGTTTCATTCTTGAAAGCTTTTTTATTAGGGTAGTAGCCAAAGCTTTATCAAATTTAACAAATTGATCCTCAATGGTTTTCAAATAATCCTTGACATTGTCATAATCGGGAATCGATCCTTGAATGGACTTACTTATATAGGATTTGATGTACATCATGCTTAATGGTTAGATTTCTCCCATTGTACAAAAAATCCTTTTTCATTAAGGATAGGTTTGTCCATACGAAAGGCTAAGTCAAGGTCTTTACACCCAAGAAATAGCTCATTTTTCTCTTTCCAAGCAGAAAAACTTTCATCACCACTTAGCATTGGAATTCTAGTAGCCTTATTAATTAAAACAGTAGATAAAGCTGCAAAATGCAAAACAAAATTACAAGGAGTTAATGCTTTAATTGAATAAGTAACCTTATATTCAAATGTAAATCCAAACATTTCTATGGGTAGAGGTGCATAACACATATGAATTTACAAAACTTAAATGACAAAATAATAACTTTAAAACATCAAAATTAAATAATCCATACCTGTGGGCATAGGAAAATTTTACTTTGATGTTTTGCTGTTTTATCCTTTAATCATTTTACAAATTAATTACTTCTCTATGGGGCCAAATAATTAATTTCATGGTATAACTTTATGAATGTCATTTACTATATGTAGTTTAAAATCCTTATTTTAAATACTGCCAATTTACACAAATCAGATAACTTAAGATGTTGTGGCTATTATTAAGTTAGTGATCTAGATCCCTCTAAAATGACATTACAAATTTATGTAATTAGAGTTTATAGTAGCAAAATCACAATGTATCTTGTCATAACATAATTCTCAATTATATGCATTCCATGACATACATGCTTTTGATCATTTTTTTTACATAATATCATAATAAATATATTTCATGACATATCAAACTGTACGTCTATATTATGTTTCAATAAAACATTTTATCATACACATACGCACTTAACCTTTAGGTTAAGAGTATGAATTTTTGAACATTATTTAGGGAGAGTACGTACTGTCAAAATATTCTAAACATGCCAAAATATTTTGTGATGAAATAAAACATAGAATATTTATGCATAATTATATTTATTATCTAATTAAGCACCAATATTAAATAATAAATATTTTATATGACCTAAAAAATCTAAAAAAATCATTAAAAATAAAAATTTATAAAATATTTATGTTTGGAGAAAACAGAGTCGAAACGGCCAAGGATGAGTGGCACATGCGCCACAGGTGCCGTTTGCATGTGTGGGATTTGGCTGGGACTCTTCTACCTCTAATCGGGTCGTACTTGACCTGACTGGGTTTTTCTTGACCCGTTCAGGTCTGTAATGAAACTTAAATCAATTTCTTATGTTTTCAAACTTTATTAGATGCAATTAGCATCATAAAAACATGATTTAACATGAAATTCACATAACTCATGCATCAATTCTTAATAAAAACACGAAAAAAAAAAAATTTTATTATTTTCACAACTTTTATTAGATACAATTTCAATATATCACAAATTTTCTCATTTTAATCCCTTTTTCTTTAATCTTAGGGCTCAATAATATAGATAGATGATTAATCTATTAAAACCATATATCAATTTCGATTTTACAAGACTTAATCAAGAATTTAATGATGAAATTTTAATGGACATAATATAAAAACAAATTCATATTCCATGCGTGAATTATTTTTCAATATGTAAATAGAGATTATAAATCTAGCCGGATGATTTAAAGAATAAGGCTACAAAGCCAGGCTCTGATGCCACATGTAATAATTTAATTAAAATGTACTTCCAGCTATTATTGATCAAGATGAACGACTTTACTCCAATGCACAAAATAATCTGTATAAGCCTTCTAGTCTATTTTCTTTTTTTTTTCCTGGTAATCACCTTATGATGGTGCACAGGCAATTTATAAGAACCCATACTAGACTAATTAGAGTTAAACCTACCACCAAGGAATCTGTATTCTAATTAATTATTAAAGTAGAGTTAAACTCTTATCACTAGAGTAGTTAAACTCAAATTAGGATTTACTTTATAATTTCATCTTAATAACTTGATTTAATGACCCTAGTCCATTTATTATAATGTGGGCCATATAAAGTCCAACATGGCAAACAGCTTTTTCATCTTTTTTCCCTTTCTATTTTTTATTTTTTTCTTTTTTGATACTTTCCAGATCTAATAAATCCAAATTAAAAGTGACCTAATTAATTGAACAATTTCTAACAACAAGTGACCCAAAAACTATCTGGATGAAATTCAGTGTCTACAATTTGCTTGCTTGGAATTTCTATCAATAATTGCTAGCATTTTTCCACCATATGATCTAAACCTCTCTACAACTAATATTTTAAATAAAAAGTAGTAAAGGATTTAAGCTTGCATAAATTGACGTTGTTGAATAACATATCTAGGTAGTCTTTTGATTTATTCTCAATGGACGACCAAGAAATAATATGATTCATTGAGTTTAGATATTGATAATTAATTTTCACAAATACCATATTATGTCTTTCCATAGATTAATAAATTTAACATATTAATATAATAATAATTATTATTATTTTAATGATAAAATGCATTACTCAAACCACTATTGCTGCTGAAAGCTTAGCTTTTTTCAGTTAGTCAATGATCAAAAATAATTATTTCTATCGGTGATCAATAGAAAGTTTTGAAGAATGTTTATTATCTTCGAATAACTCATTTTAACTGAGTTTATGAGGATGTATTATGGGGGGACAGGGCATTGTTGAGCTAAGTGGCTATATAAAAAAATAGAAAAAAAATCCTCAGCACCCTATATAAAGAGTGCATTGTTGACTTAATTTAATACTTGCTTTCCTTATATTCTTTGGCATAAGTCTATTGCAGGCAATTGCTCTTTTTTTCTTCTTATAATTAAAATTCATTTTATCAAAAAGATTAATGGAATTATTTCATGACTTGTTACAAACCACAGAAAAAAAACAATTTCATTCTCTGAACAAACAAATTAGGTAGCCAAAGTCTCCTCTTCAATTCGAACTTTTGCAGAGTTGCCTTGTTGACTGATTAATTAGCCATTTTAAGGATTTTATGTGAGTGTGCTGTTTTTAAATTTCAGTTTATATTGTTCCACTTGTTGTTAAAAAAATTACACTAGAGTGGCCTATCAAACTGGTTAAATTTGAAATCGGTAGCTCATTTAGTCCTGTACGTATCATCAAATCAAGAAATTTTCGAACCGATGGGAATCCAGTTGAACTACTAAAAAACTGTTAAAAAACTGAAAAAATCCATAAAAGCCAGTTTTGAACCAATAAATAGGAGTAATATTGTATTTTAAAAAATCAATAATTTCAGCTCCCAATTAAAGTTATAGGCCTATGGTTATTGCTGCAATTAAAACAGAAAAGGATTCAAATAAATAGGGGTAATGTAGAGTAAATAGAGATGATTTGAGAAATGTTTTAAAAAATTCTCCATATCAAAATAAAAAAAATAATTACGTTATTTCTCCTCCATATTACTCCCAAAAACTTTCATCTATATATTTTTTTATTTATTCTCTCTTCTAGGCATTATATTTCAGCTTTTTTATTATAATATTTATTATTTTTAATTATTGAATTAGGCAGTTTCGAGATTAATTTCTGAAACGTGCCAATTTTTGACACTGTTGGGAACTCGTCCAAGGCCCTCTCGCAGGTTCACTTGACTCTCTTCCTTATCATCTCATTGTGTCCACTGAATGCAACGACAAATATTTTTCTCTTTCATTTCCAAAGCGCTTTCGATTCACTTTTAACTTGAATTGTTTTGTTTCCAAAAAACCGTTATATGGAAATTCCATGGAATGTCAATTTCAGTTTTAATTTTGATAGTTTATGTAAATATCTTTTAGTTCTACTGTTTCTTCTCTAATCTTTATTCTTTTCATATTTTCTTGGGTTAGAGTTGATGAGATTTTCATGACATAATTATATTTTCTTACGTAAATTCTTTCTTTTTCTTTTTCATTATTTATACTAAATTAGTTCATGTTTTTAAAAAATTTTACAATTTGTTATGGTTCTTGATTTTCATGAATTAATATTTGATTAATTAATTAAAGCCCACTTCTTTTTACAATTATTTTTGGAGATTGGAATATATTTTAATGCAACAATAACTTTGATGATCTGATCCAGTTTACCTGAGATCCATTTTACTATTATATTATATTCTGATTGTTTTGAAAATTAACCAAAACAAATTTTGACCGCAAATTGATGACTTTCAGATCCATTTGTCTAATTGCTTAAATCTTTTACTAAATTAGGATTTGGAAAAAAAAAAAAGTTGTCGTTTGTCTTACGGTGTTTTAGTTGGTAGTAAGGTGCCTCCGAATGTTAATTCTGAGGGCATAATTTTTTTGTGTAAAATTCTACATGCATTTTACTTGGTTATTTGGTATTGCAGTTATAAAGTAAGTTTTAAAGTGTTTCATTGAGCCAACTATTTGAGTGACTAAAATCGTGATTAATGGACGAACAAAATGTGAAAATTTCTTCAATAAATTCGCTATCAGTCTAATTCTCTCCATCTTCTTTTATATGTGAGTATCT
>JBBYHL010332042.1:0-22942 GCA_038381835.1 Adansonia madagascariensis
TTCTTAAACAGAAAAATGCGAGAGGGAATACGCCTCTCCATACGGCGGCAGAATTGGGATACTCGTACATGTGCCATTGCATGGCATCTAGTGATCCCAGTCTCATTGCTAAATGCAACAAAGAAGAAAAGACCCCTCTTTTCTTGGCAGCCCAGTTTGGGCACGAAGAAACTTTTCTTTGCCTCTATTTTCTCTCCGTAGGCAAACCATTGGATATTAGGAGCAGGGATGCTAAAGGGGATAACTTTCTTCATGCTGCCCTAAAAGGAGAATTCTTTAGTAAGTCTTTTTTTTCCTTAATTTATTTGATTAATATTTCAAATGTCAAATTTACATAAATTTGAGTAATTAATGCTCGCTTTCAACATTTAAGTATACTAAATTCTTCATTAAAGGACTTAATCTTTTCCCTTTTTTTTTTCAAATTAAGATTTAGTTCTTCAATTCTATCTAGAAAATCGTAGGAAAATTAATGAAAGAAAGTAATTACCACCTACCCATAAATGTTTGTTTGGTTGGTAAAGAAATGATTTTTTTTTTTTTGTCAATGAGGATTTAATAGTTTCATATAGAGTATTTCGAAAATAAAAGTTTGAATGCATGGGTTCATATGTATGATTATATCTTTAAAATAACTTTTAAAAAAAATTATTATTTCGTATGTTGGCGCATGTCTTACGTTTTATTTTTTAAATATACATTAAGAATATATGATAATTTTTGATCTTGTTTAAAGAGTTAGAAGGCTCAATTGCTAATGTAAAATTTATCACTAATAAAATTAATGGAGAAAAATTTATATTTGTCAAGTGTTATCCAACATGAAAATATTAGTTCTAATAGTGAAAATCACTAATGTCTATCATTTAAAAAAATAGAAAAAAGTTAAATCTTAATTTGAAAAAAAAACGGTTGACGTCTAAAACAAGATATTTGATAAATATTAGATTTTAAAATAGGCGTTTAGTTAATATTTTTCTTGATCAATTGATGAAACTTACATTATAAAAATTCATATTGAATTTGATTCATAGGTTTGGCATTTCAAATCATCCGCAAATATCCAGAGCTTGTGAATGGTATCAACGAAGATGGTTTTACTCCTCTCCACATTTTAGCCACTAAGCCTTATGCATTTAAAAGTGGTAGTCGTCTTGGGCTGTTTGACCGCATTATCTATCGATGTAAGTATCTCTTTTTCAAAAAAAAAAAAATATACATTATCTCGTAATAATGAAGACTAGACCTGTTTATGAGCTAGCAGGAGCACGTCCTAATTTTTTCTTTTTGTTTAGGTTAGCTCAAAAATTAGTTTTAAAATAAATAAAATAATATTTAAAAATTAGTTTTAAAATAAATAAAATAATATTTTTTATTGATATTTATAATTAAATTTAAATAAAAATTTTTTATTATATAAATAGTGTTTCGAACTAGATCAATTTAAATCAAGAAAAACTTTATCAAATTTGATTCAATATAAACTTGGTCTATTTAGCTAGACGGATTGGTGGGCCATGGGCAAGTCTAATTAATAAGGGTTGAATAAACTACAACCAACACCAAGTAATTTGTTGTCATTAACATGAATTGCATGATCGATGGTTGCCATGTTATTTCATGTTTGGTAAAGAACTAATAGTGTATTTTGTTCACTGTAATAAGATTTCTATTACAGTTATATTCCAGTATGCTATTACGGTTGTTTGGTTTACAAAATGGTTATTTTATGGAGTAGCCTATTATGGCGTTATTCTAAGAAATTACTGAATAGCTTTTCCGAGCCCCTGTCCTACTGAATAGCTATTTTAATCTTAGATAGAATAAAAAATTACTTTGGGAGAAAGGATTCAAATCTCATACTGTTCTAGTCCACTGAATATAACTATTCCATTCTATTTCTGCTTTATTCTATTTTTACAGAATAATTATTCGAATATAACTCTATTTCATTCCAGTAAACTAAACGTAATATAAGATTTAGCAATTGAATATACTTTGATTTCTTTTCAATGCTGTAGGTATAACTGTGTATGAAATAAGGGAGGTGCAACAAGGCCCCACTGACTACTTGAAAAGGTTCAAAAGAATCGAAGATCCTTGGTATCCTCAGAACTATGGAACTTGTGCACACTTCTTTCAAATGCTATTTGGCGTCATCTTTTATGGAGTGCCATGGGAAAGTAGGTTACCCTTTAATTTGCATATTATATATGTATATATATTTTGTATTTTTTACCCTAAAACAATTTTGAAAAATATATGACATTGGTGATTGATTTGAGTTTGCAGAGATTGGGTCTTCGAAAGTGAGTTGCTTCCATAATAATGATGAAGAGAATGCTTCACAAAAGAAAAATCCTCCCCAAATGAGCAATAATAATCATGGTAAGGATCATTGTCACTTAAGAAATTGGCTTTCTATTTATTGTCGAGGCTTAATGTTAGTTGGTAAAAGGAGAAAGTGAAATATAGTCGAATAACCGATGAAGAAAATGAAATAACCTTTATTTGACTAGAAGAGAAGAATGGGCCAAATGCAATGCTATTTGTAGATAGAATGCTATACTCTCAACTTCAGTCAGAGATATTTATAGGTAAGGATGATTTAGGATAGGATTTACGTATAATGTCAACACCATATTGCTTGCTCAAGAGTTACTTGACTTGACAATTCGGGTTTTAAATTCTACCTAGATTCCTTAGATTTATAAATGGATAGTCAGATTCATCTAGATTTACCCTTTTTTAAAAAATATATATATTTTAATTAATTTTAAGTAAATTTACTTACATTTTTATTAAATTTTAAAATAAAGATAAAATATTTTTTAATGTTTACGCAATAGTATTATATATTTATTCTTTATCCAATATAAATTACATAATATATATAAATATAAACTATATTATATATTGGACAAGAAATCAAGCCAGTTTAG
Organism: Adansonia madagascariensis; assembly: GCA_038381835.1. Classification (NCBI taxonomy): domain Eukaryota; kingdom Viridiplantae; phylum Streptophyta; class Magnoliopsida; order Malvales; family Malvaceae; genus Adansonia; species Adansonia madagascariensis. The sequence continues at coordinate 2,943 of JBBYHL010332042.1, forward strand.
CTTGGATTTTGCGAAAGCTCATATTCTAATTAGATTTATTTTATTGCCTAAATTTATTTTTCAAGTCTAATACTTTTATTTAGAGGATTATCATAAGATACATAGGTAATGTGATTTTTTTAATTTCACAACTGGAGATAAAAAAACTACCATGTGTCTAATTTATTCAGCTTTTATTTTTCTTTTAAATATATAATAAGAATATATAACATTTAACTCATTTGTAAAGTTAAAAAAATTCACTGCTAGCATAACTAAAAATTATTTTTATTTAAATTCTTCCTAATATAGGATAGACATTAAAATTTGGATGAATATTCTCGATTTTAGATAGATTTAATTTCAGTGCCTAAAGTTCAAATCCTTGATGAAAGAGGACATGAAAGTAAAAAAAAATAAGAATCGTTATCGCTTAGATTCATAGTATAACAAAATTCAATCACTCCAACATTGAAAAGAAAAGATATGGTGAAGAGAATGAAAAGAATGGAAACATTGTGGTAGAATAATTTTACAATGAAAAGATATATCTTATTAAGATTTACTTAGTGATCATTTGTAGGTATGTGTCAATTTCATTTCTTCATTAATCAAGTGTTAGAAACTTGGTGTAAATGTAATGTGTTTATGGGCTAGGTCATGCGAGAGCGGTTTGAAAATTTTTATTTTTTTATTTAAGTTTAAATCGAGTTTGTATTGATTTGAAAGCTAAATTTATTATTCAAAATAATTTTAAAAATTAATTTTATATCAATATTTATGATTAAGTTTAAGTAAAAATATTTTTATTATTTAACAAACAACTCCAGCTAAAATGAATTAAAAAAATATACTCAAATTTGATTTAATATGAATAACATCTGTCGGACTGGATGAATTATCCATGAATAGATCTATATTTATAACAAAGCATTCATGTCACTTTACATAGGTGTGATTTCTCGTTTACGGATTGAATTGGGAAGTAGGTTATTCTTTGCATATAAAATATTTATTTATTTGTATTTTTTTGGCCTCAACAAAAAAGATTGAAAAATTTGACATTGGTGATTGATTTGAGTTTTGCAAACATTAGGCCTTTGAAAATGAGTTGCTTCCCTAAAAGTGATAAAGGGAATGCTCCCTAGAAGAAAATTCCTCCCTAAAAGAGCAACAGTAATCACGGTAAAGATCAATGTCACTTGGGAAATTAACTCTATATATGTATTTTTTGTTTGGTTAAAGAAGAAAGTAAAATATAATCAAATAATCGATGATGAAAAAGAAATAAATTATATTTAAATAGAAGGGGAAAATGAGTCTACCGTATTGCTATATTTTGATAGAATTTTGAATTTTGAATTTTAATTAGAGGTGTTCATTAATCGGATTTAGGTATTGTATTAGCAATGCATATGCTTGCCTGCCAATTCGAGTTCTAAGTTCCACCTAAACTTACCCAAGTCTAGGTTGTATTTTATTATTAAAAAATGTTAATTAATTTTTAGTTTACCTTTTTGTCTTCTATTAAATTTAAAAACGAACATAATTTAACCTATCTTTTTAATATTTACACAATAATATTTTATATTTTTTAATATGATATAAATTACATTATATATAAATATAAATGCGAATATATATATTTTATAATTAATAAATGAGTGAGGTTTGTTTGGGTTTGGGCTTTAAATGTTGAAGCGAAGACGTGGTTTGTATTCTTCATAAACTAATTTTATTGTTTAAATTTATTTTCAAGTCTAATATTTTTATTCAAACCTTTCTATATGTAAAAGATCTTCGAACTTAGACAAATAGCTCTAACTGTAAAGAGATCTTGTTCCAATGTCCAAAGTTCAATCCTTACAACCCAACCATAAAAAAATAAAAAAATAAGAAGAGAAATGGAGAGTTTTAAAAAGTAAGAATGGTTATTTTACTAAATTCTTACTAGATCTACTTTATAGGAAGAGAAAGGGAGAGTTTAAAGATAGTAAGAATGATTATTTTACTAAGTTCCTACTAGATATACTTGAATTGGCTTGGATTTGAGTATAGATTTTTAATCAATAAAAATTTTTCATTTTATTTTAATTTTAAATATATAAATAATAATATAAAAATAAATTTTAATAATTTTAATATTTTTTATAAGTAATTCCGATGCACAGGCCCAGCCAAGTTGAGTTTGAGTAAAAAATTTAAAAAATTTCAACAGCTCAATTAGCTCGACTTGACTCAACTCTTGAATACCTAAAAATCATAGTAATAAAGAAATCCAATCAATCTAACATTTAAAAGAAAAGATTAGGTGAGAGAATGGAAAGATTACGGCAAAATATTTTTACAATGAAAAAGATATAATTAAAATTTATTTAGTGATGATTTGTAAGTACGAGTTAATTTCATTTCTCCAATAATCAAGCGTTAGAAACTTGATTCATGTTGCATTTAGTAGGTGTGATTTTCTCATTGTGTATATATGTGTGTGTATATATATAGAAATTATAAACACGATTTTTTTCATTAATTTTTGTTTGATTGAATGGATGCCATTAATAAACCTAACAAAGATACGGATAACTAAAATATTGCAACACTCCAAGAAATTTCAGTTTTAGTACAAAAAATTTGGAACAGTTTGTGTAAATGTTACAAAATATCTGTTTCCCAACATAAAAGTGCTACATTGTAATAAATTAATATAAATTATAATGTTTAAAAAACCATATCAAAAGTCAAATTGGTGAGAGCTTTGGTTACAAGTTCAATCAGTCCAATCTATTGAACAGTCAAGTGTATTAAAATTAAGAATTTTAATATTAAATATGAATTTTAATAGTAAATAAGTATTAAATGTAATAAATATTTAATAAGGATATGTATTTGATTAAATAGTAAGATTTTTAATATAGATTTAAAAGGTTATAGGTTCAAATTTCTTAACATATGTTATAAGAAGTTTTAAGTTTACAACCTATTTTTATGATTTTTTGGGTTTTAGAGATTTTTTACAAGTTCAACTAATTTAAAAAAACCTCAGGTTGATAATATGTATAGGATCAAACGGGCACTAATTCTCTATTCAATTGGATCAATCTAATCTTTTTTAACACTAATAAATAAAATCTTACAACACTTTCTTAGTGCTAAAGAATTTGCAGCTAAGGCTAGGAGAACGAGTTATAAAGGCTCAAATTTGAATTCAAATATACTTAATGACACCTCTTAAAGGTAATTGCATAAAATAACTAATTACGGAACAAATTTTGCAACATAAAAAGTTTTATGATGCAATGTATGTCACAAATTATTTTTTTAGAAGTAAAAGAAGTGCACAAATTTGTTAATATTTTGAAATCATTAAAATTTTATCTTCCTGTTGGTTTTCTTCTTCTTAACTTTTCTTTTTAGTTGATTAATTGAAAGGTAATTTACATTTTAAGTTACTAAATTTAGTATTAAGTTTTACGTAGATTGCAAACAGTTAATTTCATCAAATTTAATAAATTAAGTCACTCATGTTAATTTAATTAAGTAATTCTAATGAAAAAGTTAATTTAGTATATAAACGTAGTGTATTTTTTATATTCCATCAAGTTAGTATTAGATAGACATACGTCATGTATGCATTATGAGTTAATTTTTTTGTTAGAATTATTTAATCAAATTAACGTGAGTGACTTAACTTGTTAATAATAAAAAATTAGTAATATAATTTGATAAAATTAAATGTTTGTAACTTATATGAAAATTGATGTTAAGTCCAGTGACCTAAAATATAAAATATTCATAATTGATTTTTCACTTTTTCCAAATTGCATGTGTAATCTTAAAAAAATTTACAAGTCAAATTGAAGAGTCATAACAGTTTGTTTTCTTAAAATATTGTATAAATAATAATTTACCGTCAACAAATGTGATTTTTTTTTTAAAACAAAGAGAGGAAAAATCTTTTGGTGCTGTTTCGTGATATCACGCACAGACTTCCACCACTATTCTTCAAGTTGAAATTGATTAACTGGTTGGATACTACAATAAGAACTTAACAAGTTTAAAAATTTGTGCTTGAAATTGTGTCTGTAATCATGGATTAAAACCTTTTTTAAATGCATGCAATTAGTTGTTATGAATTTAATTAAAACTTGTGTATGACCATGAAAATTCTTATTTGTTGTGCTTATCTATATATATCTTTTTTAGGTAAAGTTAATGGATACAAGGAGGAAGACGAAAAAGACTCCATCGAACAACGCTATCTTCCACCCAATTATGCCACATTAATCCAATCTCTTAAGTTTTTGATGAATTTGCTGGTAGTAGTTTTGGAACTTGGTTAGTACCTTTTCGTATACTTTATCACTGCAAACTCGATCACATTATTATGTAGTTTTATAAAGCATAAATATATAAATGAAATAAAACTTTTGCTGTGATTATGAGCTAAAAAAAGGAAATCAAACTTTCTAAAGTTAGTTTGCCTTTTGCATTTTCGTCCTATATTATTCATATTCTATTCAATCTCATATATAGATATGTACCGATTATAAATATATTTAATTATTTTATAATTATTTTATATATTTAAAAGATTAATCTGAATAACATAGCTTTAATCCTCTCTCCATAAGGCTGATAGTTTTCTTGGCAAATTTGTCCCGTTGCCGGTGATTTAAAAAAATATATATATATATTTTTTTCCAATAGTTGTTCACGTGTTTAAATGCTAATTAACATGTTGATGCTTAAATATGGAATGCAGGCTTCCAGAGAATAAAGAAAATCAAAATAAAGAAAAAGAGGCACGCAATGGCTTTGCAAGTCATGAATGAATTGATTGAGAAAACTTCTCTGTACAAATTTATCGAAGGACGGACCAGCGGTGGAGAGTCTGACATTTTTTTTGACCCACGCATTACGGGGGCCGCTCAAGGTGTGGAGGCAGATAAGACCGGGGGGACTTTTGAAATTGAGCAGCATCAGCTTACAGGTGCAAACCTTGAGAAAAATTCCCCATCTGCAACCAAACACAATGAATTTAAAAACCATGGCTGTAGCTAATACTAGCCCCTTAACATACTAGTTTCTTTACCTAGATGATAAGATTCGGAATTTTAGACCTGCAGGATGCAATTTCTTAAAACTGATTTCATGAATCAGTTGAGCTATGAAGCCCCGGGTTCTCCATAGAATAGTAGTTATGATTCAAACAAGTAGATTACTAGAATCTTGTTAATATATTGGCTAAGGAAATGCGAATGCGCATTAATGTTGTAAATCCATACAACAGGTTCCTCGAACAAGGAAGGGATCGTAGCACCAATGGAAAGTTTTCTTAAAGAATGCAGTATAACAGGAACAGTGGATTCAAAGAGTTCAAAGCATGCTGTGAAAATGGCACTTCAAAAGAAAGTAGCTTATGAACCAAAGACAGAGACGCCAATCCTGATAGCAGCAAGGATGGGGGTTACAGAAATGGTGGAAAGTATGCTACAAAAGTTTCCTGTTATGATTCAGGACTTGGATGCCAATAACAAAAATGTGTTGCTCTTAGCAGTCGAGAACAGGCAAACTCATACTTTTCAGTTCCTAATAGAACGAAAAATTCCATTGCGTGAAAGCGTCTTTCGGCAGCAGGATGATAAAGGGAACAATGCATTGCATCTTGCTGCAAGATATGGAGAATATCTTCCTTGGTTTATTCCTCGATCTCCATTACAGATACAATGGGAGCTCAAATGGTATAAGGTATGATCTAAGCCTCTGGCTACATGATTAGTTGAGGGTTTTAAATAGTGATGTTGTTTTGGCTTTCTCTATGTTCACCAGATTGGGTGTGATTTGTTTTTGGTACTTGTTGATATTACGGAGGGGATGGGATGTTTAAAATGGAACCTATGTTTACTTATAGAATTTTCATTGCCACTAGATCAAGAAGTCATAGGTCCACTTGGGTGTGATTGACTAGTAGCATGTAAGGTTAAACTCACAGCTGTGAATTGTATGTATATTGCTAAAAAATCTTACGTTCGTAATCATCATAAACGCGATAAGATTGAAAATGCATCTACTACTATAATTTAAATCCTTGAACTTTCCGCCTTGACGATTATTCCTGAATTCTCTATTCCCCTTTTATCTTCTCGATCTCAGTTGAACGGTTTTATTACACTAATATTGCAGTTTGTCCGGCGATGCGTTTCATGGCATTTGCTTGTTCAATACAACCACAATAATCAAACACCAGAACAGATCTTCATGGAAACACACAAACCGCTTGTCAAAGAAGGTCGTGAATGGCTCACAAAAGCCTCGGAATCATGCTCCTTTATAGCAGCACTTATAGCAACTGTAGCCTTTGCAACTTCAGCAACTATTCCAGGTGGAGTCAAGGAAGCCACTGGTAAACCAGTTCTCGAGGATGAACCTGCATTTGCTGTGTTTTCGATCTCATCCCTAGTAGCCCTTTGCTCCTCCCTGATAGCCCTGGTCTGTTTCCTGGCAATCATCACCTCTCGATTCACAGTGCAAGATTTTGCTAGTACATTGCCTTGGAAACTCATGTTCGGTTTAACAGCATTGCTCACTTCCATAGCTGCTATACTCGTCTCATTTTTTGCAGGCCATTTCTTCGAACTCAGGGACAAGTTAAAAATTGCAGCGTTTCCAATTTACGGAGTAACATGCTTCTCTGTATCCTTCTTTGCTATTGCACAGTTGCCCCTCTACTTTGATCTTTTACGGGCTACCATCATAGAAATTCCACAACCTGCTAATGATGAGTTTACTGACTAGCTAGATTGCTAGCATTTTTCATGTTTATTATAATCTTCAATGGGTGTTTATTAAGAAACAGCAATAAATTTGTATGCCATGCCATATTTATTTTCGATTTTTGTATCAAATTTTCGTTTCCATTATGGTGCAAATGACAATCATATATTTTACTTCACATTATGATCCACGAAATTGGAAAGGATGATGAATATATATAATAGGAAACAATATCGATCGATCGTTCACTTGTTTATATATGCCACGTCAATCCAATTTCAAAGTCTATTGTTTTTGATTGATCCACGAAATTGCAGATTTCCTTATTTCCTCCTCGCATAGGGAACTAATTAATGGTTTTGATTGTTCGCATGTCAATTGGTTTGTATTGAATTAACCCTTTAATGAAAATATTCTTACTGGTAAGATTGAGTAATTAATGGTCTAGATCGCATTTCTTTACAATAGAAGTGGTTCCACTTTTGCTAGCAACAATGTCGTTACGAGCTTTTCCATCGATTATTTTAACATATAAATGAGCGGCAATGCATTTGTTTTTAGAATTTTATATAAGATCAAAGAAACAGCTTTGACATTCATCTCGCCATATAAACTGAGATGCCATGGACGAAATTAATCTACGACCTTATCCCGGGCCTGGTTTTAGAATTTTACTTAATTGGTTTTATTTGTACATTCTTTATACAAACTGACCCCTCTATTTATCATTTCCTTGCAGTGAAGAAAATATTAAAGCTCTTGATTTTTATCCGCTGGTAAGATTATTGTTTGGGTTTGTAGATGGTCAGCCTGCGTAGTCGATGGAAAGGTTAAAGCTCTTAACGTGGAGGGTGCCCCATCTGACTTCAAAGTTTACGACGCGGAGGTTATTTTGGAATAGATATCAATTAAGATTAAGATGCTAGGTTTCGTTTTCCTAGTCCGTTCCGGCACTTAAATAAATAGTATGTAAGGTGGATGGGGGGGCTCTTTGACTTAAGCAAGGAAAATATGCCGCCATCCATGAATAAAATGGTTGAGTGCATCACACTAGCACTTAATAGTATGTTAATGATAGTCACTTTGTAGTCTTAAAACCTATGTCGCTACTACTCAAAGTTTTCAATGTCTAGTCTGAGCCATTTCTGGTTGGGGAACATGTTTGCTGCACGTTGTAAGAAAACCTTATGAATTCGATCTAGAGATCTTTTGGATGCTAATAGTTTATATTTAATTAATAAATTCTGTTCCCTAATGTTTCCCTGTTAATGTCTCCTAAATATATTGTAACCATTTTGATTCCAACAAACAAGCTAGACTATAAATGATATTTGCGTTAAGTCTTAGGTTCCATTTTCATCTTGGTCAAAGGGTAGGTTCCATTTGCATCTTGGTCAAAGGCACACACATATATATATATATATATATATATACATATATATAAATTTACTGTAGTGTAAAATAATTAATTTTACCTGTTTTTATAATTTCATGCATAATTGATATTTTAACAGATTAATTGATGAATTTAATAAATTAAATTTTTGAGTCAGTTGGATATTTAAATTATATTAATGAAAAATATTATTTTCTATATATATGATATTATATTGAACAAATAGTTAGATATTTTTAATTTATTCAAAATTTGACATACATAGTCTACATAAATAAAGGATTAACATATAACAATTAAATTGAACAAACATGAATCATGTAAAAAATATACATAAGTAGAATATGAAATATAAAGATAAAATTAAACAAATATAAATTAGGTAAAAAATATAAAAACGCAAATTGATAATATATATATGCATATATATATATATATATATATATAAACCTGGTTTGATGTTGGAAGTGCAGCAAGCTTGGCAAACAAATAACAACATCAAAACCTAACTAGAGGTGTAAATAAGATGCTTATGCTGGCAAGTCATTGAATTCAACTTGAAAAAATTCAAATTCAGTTTAATTATTGTCGAATTGAGCTCAAAGTAATTTGAGTTATCAAGTATTTTAATACTCAACTCAAGTAGCTCATGACCTTAATCAATCTTTCATATTTTTAAAATATATCTTTATTATTTAATTATTAAATTACAATTTTACCTTATATATATGAATAGGGTTGAAATTTTATCGATTATTTTTTAATATATTAATCATCACCATTCACATATGTAGGAGTTGTCTATGAATTATGAAAATCATACTTGTGAATGGTGATTAAACTTATATAGGATAATTATGAAAAGAAAGTAACGAAGGAAGTTGAACCCAGTTAAACAAACCTTAAAATCCTAATTTTATTTTCACTATTTCAGCCACCTTTCCTTTCTTTCCAAACATCTGAATGCTTCTTCCCCCCCCCCCCCCCAACCCTTCTAGCAACCAACCTTACTCTCACCAACCGACCTCGCCCCTTGGGAACAACCACTTTCTCTTCTAGCTAATAGCAGCAATAGCAGTGGCATCTCTAAAGTTAATTTACCAGTATTCGTTTGGTTTCGGGGAAAGTTAGGGAGGGAAAAGAAAAGGCTAAATATTTTTTCACGGTCTGAACAATAAAAAGTTTGAGATTCAAAGTCTTGTTTTTCGATTGTAATATGGATTTTGAGGAATTTTTTGTTGCAGATAAAGGATTGAATTTGATTTTTTTTTATCGTTATAGAAAAAGATATGATTTTTTATGACAGAGATATATTGAGATTTTCAATTAAGAGTCTATTTAGATAAGCGGTGAGATTAATTCTTATGAGATTAAAAATAGCATTACGGGTAAGATTAATCACTGGAATTATAGGAGACATATTTAGATTCAAATATAGTAGTGGTACTGAGACTAGAATAAAAATTATCATAAAGGATATGAATGTAATAGTGTATTGATAAATTATTTATATATATATATTTAATAATTAAAATTTTAACATATGTTGTTTTATATATGTATTTAAATATTTTAATTTATTAAGTAATTATAATAATAAGGGTATAAAATTATTTTTATATTAAATAAATAATTAAAAATTTTAGATGATTTACATAGAAGAATTTAAACATTTTAAAATACATTTGCATCTTATTTAATATATCATAACAAATAAACTTATATTTTATTTAATATATTATAATAAATAAATTTATATTATAATTAGTAAATTAATTAAAATATTTAATATGTATAAAATAATATATATTAAAATTTTAGCTATTATTAGAATATATATAAAAATTATTTATTTATAGAATTTTATATTAATATCTATAATGATTATTTTTATTCTTATCTCATTGATAGTACTGCGATTGAATTTATTTGCATATCTTATTATTGATTTTAATATCATTGCTATAGTGCTTAACTCATTTTTACTGTTATTTTTAATTTCATTGGAGCTAATTTTACTGCACATTTACATGTAGCTTAAGTAGAAGTAAATCGGCGAAAACATTATAATTCGAGGACTCAAAGGGATCTTCTTAGAAAATCTAATGGTAAAAGGCAATAGAGACAAAGGTATTGAAATTAGCTCGAGCTCAAACTCAAGATCTTAGTATAAAGAGTGAGCTTAATAAAGAGAGTTCGACTAGTTCAAATTTATATCGAATCAAGTTTGAGCTTAAAAAATAATACTTGATCGAGCTCGAATCAAGTTCATCAATTGACGCCACATGTTTTTTTTAGATCAAAGTGTTCGTTGGCTAATTTACCACCGTTGAAAAAAATTTAGATTCAATGAAATATGTTGAAATTCGAAATGTCAAAAAAAATTAAAAAATAAAGTTTAATGTGAGAATAATAAAATTATTTTTTTAAAAGTAATTTTTAAAATTGTAAAAGTTTATTTTTAAAATTTTTTATTTAAATTATCAAATCATAATTTTAATAATAAAAATTAAATTTTTTATCTGTTTAAAATTTTGTTAATCATAAAATATAATTTTTAAGTTCAAAAATTATAAAAAAAAAAATTAACATTGAAAAAAGTGGCTTGCTGTAATCCCATGCTCAAACAACACAAGTTAGGAAATTTTCAAAGAAATCCCCCACAAAATCTATATGAAGAGATATTGAAAGATTAAAAATTTTTTTGAGGGTAGAAGTTACAATCATGTCAAATCGAGAGATCATTTAAGCAGGGAACACCAAAAGCATATGACCGTAGAAATCTCATATGCATTAACGCTAGCACTAGTCATTCCTAATTAAGTTTCTTAACTTTCTTTAAAAATTTATATTCGGTATAGATTTGAATATATCTATGATTACATGATTTTGAAAAAAAACCTTCAAGTGAGTTGGCATATTTATATTATACTCATATTCATATTCAACATTCACTTTAAAAATTAATAGTAAAAAATAATTTTTAAAATTAATAATATTTTAAAATAATATATAGTAATTAATACTAAATATTAAAATATTATATTAATATTATTGATTATTAAAATTCTATACATTTATATTAATATTTAGAATAATGAAAAAAAGTCAATTTTTACGCACTGTGCTATAGCGTTTTAACAGAAAACCCCGTGTTATGATATTTATATCTCTAGTGCTTTTATTTCATTTGTCATAGCCTAACTTCATAAGATATTAGTATAAAATTACTATTATACCCTTGAAATTAATGCAGAAAAACCTCTTTCTTTTTCTCTTTTTCCTCTCTAATTTCAAATCAAATATTTCTCTTTTCCTCTAAGTTCAAACTTATATTTAGGGTTTTTTAATTTTTTTTTAATTTTTAAAAAATTTTAGGTTGTTGGGATGGTAAATATTTCACAAATATTTCTTCCCCTAAGTTTTATATTTTTTAAGAAAAATTTGTTGGGATGGTAAATTTTTTTTAAATACTTGATTTAAGATTTTTATTTTAGATTTATGTTTATGAAAATTTACCATCCTAAGAGAAAATTTAGGTTGTTGCAATACCTGAAAGGTAAGCATCTTTGAAAAGGAAGAAGCCAACTTTTCTAGGTTTGAAATAAAGATAAATACATCAAGGAAATTACCTTCCTTTTATTTCTCTCTCTAAGTGAACCCAACTTTTCTAGGTATGAAATAAAGTTAATTTTTTAAGTAAATAATGGATTTTTTTTGTTTCAAGATCTGAGATTATTGGTTTACTGGGGATAGGGGCCATCGAGTTTTAGTCCTCCCTTTTTGTTTAGGTTGTTGCAATACCTGAAACCAAGATTATGGGTAGTTTTCATAACTACATAAAATATTACCATAAATTGAAAAGTTTTCATAAGTAGACAGAACATCTTAAAATTTGTCAGTAAAATAATTAGATTATAGAATTCTTAAGTAGGATTTGCAATTTTGGATGATGAGTTATTTCAATCTTGGGTTTAATTGAATTAGGTTTTGGCTATTTACAGAAAATAATAAGTTTCAAATTTTTTAGGTTTAGGGCTTCATAAAAAAGAATGAGAAGAAGAAGATGAAGAAAAAGAGGGTATTTTCAATATAAAATTATCAACTAGAGTTAAATCTAACGACGTTTCCTGCTTTTGTTATAAAAGCGTAAACTCAAGGAGTTAAGTGTAAAAAAAAAAAAACACAGGGGGTTAATTATTACATTGGCCAAAGTACAAGAGGTGAAAATGAGCTTATTCCAAAATACTAATATTATTAAAATATTATTTTATTAATATAAATATTAAAAAGATTAAATTTATTAATAAAATATAAAAAATTCATATTATTAAAGTAAAAATATTTTAGTTGCTCAAATAATAAAAAAAAAACAAATCCCATATGATAATTGAGATAATAACTTAGACAAAATTAACACAAAAATTATCCAGAGACTTATTAAAGAACAAAAGTATAAAAGCAAGCTAGCAAGGCACATGAAAAAATGTCATGTTTTAGTAGCTTAAACAATTATTTTGATGGAGATTGCAACAAAAGTAAGGTCAAAATCACGCCGTCATCCTTAATAGTGAAAAATGGACTCCGTTTAAAGCTCTTTTTGTTTCGTAGAAAATGGCCTTTAGAATTGCGTTTTTCATTTTCTAATGTTTGTTTGACAAAAAATTGATTAGTCAATAGAAATGACTTGATCAATGAAAAATAATTTTTTTTCTGACAATTATATTCCACAATTTTAGAAAAAGAACTATCCATTGGTAAAGGTACTCAATGCACCTATAAATTTAATTTATCTTGAATCATATATTGGATATGACTTTTATGCTCAAATTACTTTGTTTAATTTTAAATAAAAATATTAAAAGAAAAAAAACTTTAATATTTTTTTAATTAACACAACAAGACTAAATCCTTGTTTTGACGTAATTAGAAGAACTAAAAGTTATGGAAAAAACTAAGGATGGTATATGGGAAGAACACGTAAAAAGACAAATGCACAAATAATACTTAACAATAAAAGAAAGAGAAAGTTTGAATATGAAAAACTTGGTTCGAAGCACACTATGACGATCACTTTTGCTATAGTAGATTTCTATCGTTATCATGATGCAAATAGCAATGATGATATTTTACTTCCAAAATATAATGTATCACTCAAGAATCTTTTAATCTGCGCTCAAATAGAAAATCTTAAAAACTCTCAAATCCTTCGTTTACTCTTAGAGAAATTTAAAAAAGAAATAATGGAGAATAATTAGAAAACAATGGAGAATGAAAAGTGAAGATTTAAACTTTTCAAAATGTATATTTAAGTGAGTGAAATATTATCAAAATATCTTTTCAATAAAACACATAATATTTTATATATATAAAAAAAAAACCATTTCATTAATCAATAACATTAAATTTTGAATCAATACCATTAAAAGCAAAAAAAAAAAAAAAAAGGGACAATTTGACTGTAAAAAATGGCAGGATTATTTATTATTATCTTGCATGTTTGCTGACACACCGCTGCAGCGACCATAATATCAACGCATCGGTGAAGCTCAAGCCTCGATGTGAAGCACATTGTCACCTATTTTTCCGCTGGCTGGACCATTTATCCTTATTGGTGTAAAGAATTGCATCTCATAGTTAGTTCAAGCTTTTAGTTTAAATTTTGTCTCATTTATTTTAACTTATGGGCCCAAATTATTATTCATAAAATATTAAAAAAATATATTTAATATTAATGTTAATATTTATAAAATTTTATAATTAAATTTAAATAAAAATTTTATTTGTTAAACAAATTATAATTGAATCGAATAACTAACTTTATGGCAATTGATTTTATTTCTGCCCATTCAGGAAAACAATGACATATATATGGCAGCTACACTGCAGCTAGCGTCTATTTTCCAGGTGTAACTGAGTAAGGTTGAGCCCCATAAAAATAAAAAAAAAAATATAAAATAACCATTATCAAATAATATTAAAAATAAAAAAGTAAAGACTCTTTCTTATTAATATTATGAATAGATATATCTGACTTATTTGAATTTAAAAGATAGATTAAAAAATAATATTCAAATACAAAATATCGATATTAAATATATAAATGAAATTATTATATAATTTAAATTTATATAAATATTTATCCATTTTTCAAATTTTAACTAGTATTTCTGTATTATTTTTATTTAATTATGTACAAGAGGAATCAATTATTATATTCAAAATCACAAAAATATCTATAACTTGTGAAATTCCAAAATTATTCAAATCCTTCTATAACTTATTCTAACTTAAATTGAATTGAACTCAAAATAACAATAATCTAAAATTATTCTAACCTTAAGAAGCTCAAATTTAAAAATATCTCAATTAAAAAAAATATTTAAACACGAAATGATACGAAATTCAAATATAAAATAATCTAAATTTAAAATTAATTTAATCAAAATGCACTTGTTTGTCACTGGGTTGCTTCAGCCAAGAAAATATTAACAAGAAAAAGAATACGTGCAAGGAAATGAAAAGGCAAAAGGGTGATCTCTGCGGAGAAATTTCATCATCTTAACAAAAAGAAATTGCACGTTCAATTATATGTTCTTAACATCACTCGCTGAATTCCATTAATAGTTTCAATAATCAATATACTGAATCGACATTTGCTCTAATTAAATGATCAGAAATTAAGGTTAAGTTTGTCCATAAATCAACAAACATTAAAAGTATAAAAATCAATAAAATTAAAATATATTGACAGAAAATGACAAATTTGACTATAATCTCAAATTTTTATTGCTTTTAATTTAATTATATGTCATGTTTCACGAAATTAAAGCGGATAAAAAAAAAACATGTCATGTTTTACGAAATTAAAGCAGATAAAAAACTGAAAAGTAGAAGAGAGATGTGAAGAAAGGAATTTCTATTTTATGTTTTACTTATTGTCTAATGCAAGTAGAGATTCATTTGTTACCCTTTTGATCATTTTTCCTCTTTATGATTTTCAACTTTATTCCTACAATATTTTAGATGGAAATAAGGAATAATCTCCGATTCAACCGTTTCAACCGCTTGCTTAACCACTTTCTAACATTACATAATTAAAAATTTTCGAAAAAATTAAAAAGAAAAAGAAAAAGATCATAAAAGTTACTAAAAATTAAAAAAATAAAAATAAATAATATAAGCAACGTAAAAATCGTTATACATTTATAAATTATAACAAAAAATTAAAAATCTAAAATTTCAAAGATACAAACAATAAAATGCGAAAGTTTTAATTTTAAATTTTGTTTTCTCATTTTCGAGAAGAAATAACCCGAAGGATTTGCAGAGTGGGGGCGGCGGGGATAGAATGGAACTTGTCTGTCAATGTGGGGGTATCGGCCAGTTCTTAGGTTAAATAAAAATCTCCTTTTTTTTTTTTTTTTTTTTTTTTTAATGAAAGAGATATTTGACTTCGTAAACTGTTTTAAAGACGTCCATGGAAAAGAAAATTACACAAAATTTAACAGTGACGTAGTGAAAAATAAAGTACGATAATTGTTAAATTAAATGAAAAAATAGAAAAATTACTTTAATTATAATATTAAATAAAGGGTTATTTATTTAATTATATTAAAAATTAAACAATAAAAGAGAAAAGTAAAGTAAAGTACCTGCCTGACATTACAAGTTTAACTTTTTTCTTTTTTTTTTCTTTTTAAATTTATGATCGAATCTTAGATTCGAATTTGAAGTAAGTTTGAGTTTTTTGATTATAAATAGTAAATAAAATAAAATAAATATTTAATTTGAGAGGCATCGGAGAAAATAGAAATAGATCTTAATTTTGAATTTTATTTTTTATTTGGGTTTAAATTTGAGTTTTTGATAAAAAAATTATTTTAAAAATGGGTTTTAAATTAAATTAGGCTTGAGCTTTAAGAAAAGTCCAAAGATACATATAATATCTTAAATATGGTTTTATCTATTTTTTTAATTTTAATAATTTTATCTAGTTTGATAAAAATTTGCTTATTTATATATCATTGAACTATCCAATCAATCGATTTTTAGTTGAATCGTCTAGTGCGATTCAATGTTTTCATCAATGGATGGGAATTATCAGTTAATTTTTTCTCTCTTAATTAAAACTCTGTTAGTTGAGTTTTTTTTTTAATGATTAAATCTATTTGACCTAATTTTTTTGGACATAAAAATTTCTTAAAAGCACAAGTATAGTAAACAAGTTTTTTGAAAAGTTCTTTAAAAGAAAATGCTATAAATAGATAAAAGCCAAAACCAATAAAATATTTGACTTTCCACGAGTGATTATTATGTTTATTGAATTTAATACTTATAAGATATTGGATGTTGGGTTTTGAAAATTGTGATATTATGTAATATGTTATTAAGTGAAAAAAAATATTAGATGAAATTTCGAAGATTGTAAAGGGAAAGGAAATGCTAATTAAGGAAGACAAAAGAACTATTTGTGATTAAGGTTATTGATTAGACGTAATTCATTTAGCTCTGATATTATAAACATTATTTGAGAAAATTCAATCTTGCATAAAGATTGCAAGACTATTCTATTTATAATAGTTATGAGATTATATAATTAGCATAAAAGCAAAAATAAAGATTACAAGCATATCATATTATTTCAGAGAGAATAACAAAATTTATTTTCAATGATAAAAATTATCTCAATATCATATCATCTTATGAGTTTGAAAAGCCATCTCAATATAAGATGAGGTGATGAGTCTAACTTGGTTAGTTAGTATCTTTATGATAACATATTTAAGAGAGTATTTCACGTGTAAATTTTTTTATCGTAATTTTGAATTATCTAAAATCATAATATAAAATTATGTAGAGATTTATTGTAAATTTCACGTAATATTTTTTTGGGCTTACACAATTTAAGATTATGATTAATTAATTAGCACCACAGAAATAATTTTAAGTTATATGTTTCATAATTAATCTTACAATTATGCATTTTGTCCGTTGAAAAAATATAAATTTTGTGTAAAAAAATTCAAATCTTTATTTACTTTTGCATCACAACCCATTCTTTTCTGTTTTCTACCTTTTGAAAGTACAGAAGCAAAGAACAAAAGCACTAGAGTCTTATTAAATTTGGCTCGTAGATGGGGACAAATGGAATATATTGATGGATTGTGCTCGAAGTAAATAAAGGATAATTCTAAATCAGGTTGCTCGTTTTAGAAGGAAAAAAGATTCGCACGTCATAAAATCGCATGCACACTGATGCACTTTATTAATAGCCTAACAAATGCAAGACACGAAGAGAGCTAGCTAGCATCACCCATTGCTGTGGAAAGTAGTGGAAAACAGCTGCACCGATGGAGCAAGAGAACCCGAAAACCTGATCAGAAACTCTGTTTGAAAATGCCATGAAAGGCCAATGGAAGCAAGTGGTGGAGACTTACAAGGCCGACCCTGCCAGCTACACGGCTGTGCTGACGACATCGAAAGATACTGCTTTGCATTTAGCAGTCTCGGGTGGGAAATCTGAAGTGGTGGAGGAAATGGTGAACAGCCTTGGCGGAAAGGCTTCAGAGATTCTTAAACTAAAAAATGGGAGAGGGAATACGCCTCTCCACACAGCATCATCATTGGGATACTCGGACATGTGCCATTGCATGGCATCCAGTGATCCCAGTCTCATTGCTGAATGCAACAAAGAGAAAGAGACGCTTCTTTTCTTGGCAGCTCTGTTTGGGCATGAAGAGACTTTTCCTTGACTTAATTTTCTTCCTGAAGTTACCTCATTGGTTATTAGGCGCAGGAATGCCAATGGGGATACCTTTCTTCATGCCGCCCTCAAAGGAGAATTCTTTAGTAAGTCTTTTTTTCCCCCCCTTAATTTATTTGATTAATATTTCAAATGTCGAATTTACATAAATTTGAGTAATTAATGCTCGCTTTCAACATTTAAGTATACTAAATTCTTCATTTAAGGGCTTAATCTTTCTTTTTTTTTTCAAAATAAGATTTAATTTTTCAATTCTATCAAGACAATTGAAGATAGGAAAATTAATGAAAGAAAATAATTACCACTTATTATAAGGACTCATAAATGTTTGTTCGTTGGTAAAGAAATGAATTTTTTTTTTTTTTTGTCAATGAGGATTTAATAGTTTTGTATAGAGTATTTCGAAAACAAAAATTTCAATGCATTCGTCCATATGTATGATTATACCTTTAAAATAACTTTTAAAAAACATTATTATTTCATATATTGACGCATGTCTCTGTTTTTTATTTTTTAAATGTATGCTAAGAATATCTGATAATTTTTTAATCATGTTTAAAGAGTTAGAAAGCTCAATTTCTAATGTAAAATTTATCACTAATAATCTTAATGGAGAAAAAATTATATTTGTCAAGTGTTATCCCACAAGAAAATATTAGTTCTAATAGTGAAAATCACTAATTTCTATCAACATTTAACAAAAATGGAAAAAGTTAAAATCTTGATTTGACAAAAAAAGAAAAAGGCTGATGTCTAAAACAAGAAATTTGATAAATATTAGATTTTAAAACAGGCGTTTAGTTAATATTTTTCTTGATCAGTTGATGAAACTTATCTTATGAGAATTCATATTGAATTTGATTCATAGGTTTGGCATTTCAAATCATCCGCAAATATCCAAAGCTTGTGAATGATATCAACGAAGACGGTTTTACTCCTCTCCATATTTTAGCCACTAAGCCCAATGCATTTAAAAGTGGCAGTCGTCTTGGGCTGTTCCACCGCATTATCTATCTGTTCTTTAAAAAAAATATAATATTATCTCATAGTAACAAAGGCTAGACCTGCTCATGAGCCAGCAGGATTGCATCTTAAAATTTTTTTCTTATTGTTTAGGTTAGTTTGAAAACTCGTTTTAAAATAAAATTAAATAATATTTTTATTATTATTTATAATTAAATTTAAATAAAAATATTTTTATTACATAAAAAGTGATTCGAACCAGATCGATCTAGATTAGGAAACATTTTATCAAACTCGATTCAATAAAAATTAGGCTTATTTGACTAGTCGAATTGGTGGGCCATGGGCAAGTCTAATTAGTAAGGGTTGAATAGACTGCAATCAATACCAAGTAATTTTTTGTCATTAACATGAATTACATGATCGATGGTTTCCATGTTATCTCATGTTTGGTGAAGAACTAATAGTGTATTTGGTTTACTGTAGTAGGATTTCTATTACAGTTATATTCCAACGTGCTATAGTAATGTGACTGTTTGATTTACAAAATGGTTATTTCATAGAATAGCCTATTATGGCCTTATTTTGAGAAATCACTGAATAGCCATTTCGAGCCCCCGTTCTACTGAATAGCTATTTTGACCTTATGCAAAATAAGAAATTACTTTAGGAGAGAGGATTCGAATCTCGTACTGTTCTATTATACTGAATAAAACTATTGCGCATAACTATTCCATTCATTCCTACAGAATAACTATATCAATATAACTCTATTTCATTCCAATGAACTAAACGTAACATAATATTTAGCAATATTTAGCAATTGAATATGGTTTGATTTCTTTTCCATGTTGTAGGTATAACTGTGTATCAAATAAAGGAGGTAAAGCAGGGCCCCACTGATTACTTCAAAAGGTTTAAAAGAACCAAAGATCCTTGGTATCCTCAGAACTATGAAACTTGTGCACACTTCTTTCACATGCTATTTGGCATCGTCTTTTATGAAGTGCCATGGGAAAGTAGGTTACCTTTTAATTCGCATATAATATATGTATATATATTTTGTATTTTTTACCCTAAAACAATTTTGAAAAATATATGACATTGGTGATTGATTTGAGT